>BJBW01000894.1:0-41934 GCA_004320125.1 Scolopax mira
GTTGCTAAAGGCTCACAGCCATTAAACTGCTTTGCCAATTGTATGGTAAGGACCATCTGGTTCTCCATCCAATATAAACACTGAAAATTCTAAAATATCTGTGGAAACATAAAAACTTATGCTTAGTTCTGACTTTGGCCCATTTTGATAGTGGTGATTTTGTGAAATAATACCTATAAGATATGGCTGTCTTGTCAAATACTTTTCAAGACCATTACTGCATTTTGTTTGGGATGCAACTGTTGCCTTTTTTAAAGCCACCAAAGAAGGCATCGGAAGAAGAGATTTTTGTTTATTTTTCCTGAACCTCTCATGCAAAAGTAACTTTGTTACTTAACTAGAAAGCCATGGAAAGGCAAGTGCAGGTCCTATCCTCTCCACCTCTGATCCCCATCACCTCATGAGGCTATGCAGTTGGTGGGAGCTGGATTCACCTGGGAGGAGCAGGGAGGACATGATGTCAATGCGAGATTCCCAGGAACTGTAGTAGAGATTACCTGATTCCTGGCAAATCATAGATACAAGTAATTGCAGTTTGTAAATGAAAGGCCTCTTCTGTAACTGCATATTTTGAAAGGGAAGAAAATATTCAGAGGGCTGTGATTTAAATTCTAGACAGCAACTCTATTTTTGGTCTGCTAGCAATGAAAGGCTGCTTGGTTTTATGTTGCACCTTAAGTTCTCCCTGATTGACATGGGAAAAACTGTTCAAAGCTTAGTATGCCAGGATGGGTGACATTGTTTTTCTGAACCCAGTTGCAGGGTATCCTCTCGGGATAGGTGGCATAGCAACTGACTCATCCGCTGGTAGAGAGTGCTGCTAAGTGACCACAAGTTAAATAAACTTGAATTCCTCAGTCATGACTGAGGGATAATGAGGAAAGTTTCCTCCTGCTCTGCAAGTAGCTTCTGCAGGTGTTGGACATCTGGAACTCCCTCAGCTCCCAAGATCTATTAACCACAGAGAAGAGAACAGATTGAATCGATTATTGTGGGTTTGGATGATGATACAAGAAATCAAGAGACCTTTCACGATGAACAAACACTGTTTGTAAGTGCTAGCTGCAACCATTGTTCTCATGTTAAATGGCTTTTCTCTAGTAGTTACCACGAAGTCTTTGGTTTTCATGGAAAGTACATAAGCTGAACAAGTTACCTGCCCAAGACAGTCCACATAAAACACCCAAATAAATTCTCAGGCATGTAAGTAATTTATTTTATCATATGTCAGGAAAACAGAATAAGGATATAAAGCCACTTAATTCTGTAAAGATAACTTGTGCTGAAATTCAACAAAGCATGTTATTTTTAGTAGTCGCAGATCATAAGTGGACATTTTACAGAGAAACTTACACAAGTTAGTTGTACTTTCTGGTAGTAATTACCTCCCACAAATATGACTCACTTCTGCAGTTTAAATGCACTGGTTTAGTGTCCCAAAATCAACAGTTTTATAAATAAATCTCTGAATCACAGACTGAATGCCTGAAGTGTTTAAATATTTCTTACTGGCCTGGGAAGTAGTTTGCATTTAAGGCTTTTACTTCATAACAAATTCCCAGTGAGCAGTACTGATACTGAAAGGGAGTAAATACAGACAAAATAGGAAGGCTGCAGTGAGCTCTGTAGCAGGACAGCAGGATGAAGTTTTCCCAGTCTTTAGCACTTCTGCTAACGTGAAGTGGAATTGCCAAGTTAGATGTGAATAAGATTCAAGATGGAAGGGATTTTCTCATTTCACAGCACCCTGTTCCATTGAAAGTGTATCTAGAGCTGAGATTGCCTCACAGCATGGCTTTCCAAGCAGAATTGGTTGGGGGGGACACTTCTGGGAGTTTCAGGTCTCCCAGAGAGGCTGGCAGATCACGTCTGCAAAGAAATCTCAGCTCTCTCACTGAAGAATGGTAATAAAAGAAGAGGCCTGTCCTCCAAAAGCCAACTCACTACAAGGCTAAAGTGGAAAATAATTTCACCTTCAGATCATTGGATTTTCTATTGTGAAAATTACAGTATTAGATTTTTTAAAATGACGCAAGGTGCCCAGAGCTTTTTCTCCTGCTCGAGTGCAGGTGAGGGCACTCAGGTTTGCTTCCTGACATTTCGTTCCTGCAGGAGGGCTACACACTGCCCTTGTGGTGCAAGCACCATCCCGCTGAGAATCTGTTCCACGGCGGAGGGAGCAGAGCTGCATCAGGCATCCTCCCTCCCTACCGCCGCTGCTCAAAATCAGTTCTCAGCTCTTTCTGGGTTGGCTTCCTGCTCCCAGCTCTTCTCACAGCAGGTCTGTCTGCCTGGAGCTGGCAGGATGCGGGGAAACATATCGGCTTGGTGGCCGCCAAGGAGCCGGGACTGCTGCCGGAGGTGGCCAAGCCTCCCCAGGCATGGAGAGCTGGCTCCTGCCACTCCTCCTCCTCCTCCTCCTCTCACCCCCAGATGACCCACTGTTCCCAGCCCGAGCAGCGGTGGAAGGATGCGGCTCGTACCGAAAATCCAAGCCACGGCAGCGCTGCACCGGAGGAGCCTCCTCTCTGGCTCCAGCAGGAAGTTTTCTGACAGAGCCAGGGTGTCGCAGCCATGCTGGCAGCCTCCCCGCAGTTAGAAGCAACGTGAAGATGATTGGAAAGGGGGGGAAAAACAAAAGGAAACAAAAATTAAAAAAAAAAAAAAGAGAGAGCAATCTTACCTGTAGAGCTTTACCCAAAGGAAAATAAGATATCCCAGGAAAAGCATGAGGTTTTTTTAGTATATCCTTATGGGGATTCTTCTAGTTTCCCTGCATGTTAAACTCAAGTTTTCCCCAGTCAGAAAGGAAAAAAACCAACCCCAAATCAATCACTCCCCCAGCTGATTTTGAGGTGACCTAAATAATACTAATCTGATCAGATATAAAAGCAGAAATATTTATACACGTACACATGTACAAAACTCTGGATTTACACACTGTTGAGTTTGCAAAAATTACCCAGAAGTCGAGAAATGCAGATATGCAGTTGAAACCTATAAAACTTCTATCTTTATTTAATTACAAACTGTCAATTAAAATCACTACAGAATCTAGGAATGCTGGTAAGTTATGTGTTGTAAGTGACAGCAAAGAACATATAGTCCTTTTTATTTATATTTAATTAGAGAAAAAAATATAAAGAGAAAAATGAAAAGGCAAGAAAACAGAAAGCTAAAGAAATAGGAGCTGTATAAAAGAAAGAAGGAAAAGACATTTTAGCTGTCACCCTCTAACAATTAATCACAAATTTTTAAAAAGTTCAAGCACTGATTCTGCAGCCTTATCTTGGTTTCTAAGTCTCAGTGTGATCTACAAAATAGCCCACTTCTGAGAAAATGCATTCACCTCTTGGCTGACTCATCCTCAGACATTTGCCTTTCTCCTTTATTTATATTACAGCTACTATAAAATCTCTACTGCTTCGTCAGACCCACCTTTGCAGGACACGCAGCTCACTGCTGTTTCTGCTGCAAGACTACTGGTCCCCCAAAGCAGCAAATCCTCCACCTGTGTGCTTTTAAAATATTTTATTGGGAACAGGATGGGGAAATTATATTCTCTCAGTTTACCTCCAGCTCTTGGAAAGTCTGATAACTTTGTCAGGCTTGGTTATATTCACTTACATTTATTTTATCTGGAAATAGATGTTCCTCTGATAATATGCAGGCAAAGATTAGAACAAAGTACATCATTACAGATATTGGGAAGCTCCATTTTTGATGACTGTGCACAATACCATTTAATCAATTGCAAAAAACCCTACGGTGATTCCCTGTGAGCTGCAGACTCTGTGTGTATTGCCAACTACTGCAATGCTTGCTTTCCACAAGCTACCAGCCCTGGTGCAGAGGGCAGGCTCACAGTGTCTAAGATTATCTGAACTGATGCAACTCAAAAAAAAAAACCTGCAAGGCCTCCTCATTCTCCCACGTAAAGTTTTACATTATTATTTCTCATAAAACACTAGTGCCTTGAAGAAAATGAATATATAATAATGAGGATAAAGTGGCATCATCAATATAGTGTATGTTTTTTCAGAAAGAGTCAGAAAGGGACAGTGAGGTAATGGAAATGAGCTGGAACTTAAAAGCAGAAAGGGTGAGATCAAGAGCTTCAACTGGCAACAAGAGTGAAATGGGAACAGCAGAGGAGGGAGATAAATAGGACGGTGCTGGTTGGTCACAGGATTACCCTAACCCACCAGCCAGTGTGGTCCTGAGAAATGACAAACGTGATCATAGGATGCAAAATATATAAAGAAGATACAAAAAAGTGTTGGTAGGGCATAAGGAGAATTCGGGCTCTTGTCCAAAGCATTTGTGACACCTTTCCCGAAACCTGCTGAATACCTGAGTTGCTCACATTCACAGTCAATTTGGGGTAGGTGCAGAGGAAGGTTACGAAGTTAAGCAGTTTATTTTATGAGTAAAATATCTTATGAGACCAAAAGACCTGCTAAATAAAGCCTGAGAGGAGATATGATTGCTGTCTTTTGGTCCCTTTCAACCAAAACTATTCTATGATTCTAGGACTGTCTAATGTTATTGATGCTAAAGGGAGAAAAGGGCTCAGATCTAGAAATACTGTAGCAAAGCAACACATTTGCAGAATGAGATGGGTTTGAAACCCCACACTGGCTTTTCTGAGCAATGCTTGAGGTTCTGCACAGGCACAGAAACCTTCCCAGAGCCAAGTCAGGGTTCTCTGACCGGGCACAGACAGGCCCAGTTACCTGGGTCCAGAGGCAGAGTGTGTGGCAAGAAGAGCTGGTAGGTGACCACTATCTGCTGTGCCCCAGCTCCCTACCCATTTCTACCTATTCCTATCAGCCAGTCTGACAAAGGCTCTGAAGTCACAGGGTTCTTTAGCAGTCCATAAATGCTGCCCGTTTACTGTGGGGTCCCTCTTCCAGCAGGAAGCAGGCTTCTCTCAGCCCTGGGAAAGACTATTTATCCTGCCTTGCCTCGTGAGTCATGAGGAGGAAGTAAAGGGTGTCTAAAACACAAACACCCCAAGGCTTAGCCCTTCAGGGAACGGAGCTCAGATACAGCTTCCCCTGCTGCTCTTGCCAAGCGTCCCCTCCGAGAACAAATGAGTCTCCAAAGGTCACGCTCCTCCTCGGGGACAGCCAGTTCCCGCACAGGTTGTGCCCTGGGCGTAGTGGCAGCGTGGCACCCGCTGTCCTCACCTCCTCTCACCTCACCTCCCTGCAGCGAGGCCAGGCATCGCTGGGTTCCTATTTTTGCTCTTGCTGCAGAATGCCTGAAAAGGAAGAAAATCTTCTTCACAGCGAAAAGATGTTTGAAAGAGAAGAAATGCTCCCTGAGTCAACCAAGCTCAGTCACTCTCATGGTATGCTCCCTATACGTGTTTAGACACTTAATGTAGATGCTCCAAGCCTTCCCCCATGGTAAATCTGCCTCTCTCATGCGCTGTGTAGACATTGGTCATCTGTCTGGGATCACATCCATGGAACGGTTCAAGAGGCAAGCACGCTGTCCCAGCTCTGGCTGCGGTGACGGAGGGGACGGCTACGTAACCGCCAGAGGCAGGAGGCTGGCACATCACCCTGAGAAGGCAATCCAAAGCAGTGAAGAAAATGGAGTCTGATTAATGCATCTGCAGTACAAAAAATGGACAGTGATTGTCCTTTGTGTCTCCATTTGTGACTCTGCAATGTGGATTTGATTACAGCGCTCTGAACTCAGCAGATTTCCTCCCTGCGAAGGGTGGAAAACACTGATGCTCTATTTACAAAGAATTTCTGGGAAGCCTGTTGCACATACGTACCAACAACTACTTGCTTGGATGGTTTTTATTTAATAGGGTTTTGAAAAGCATATGGAGAAAATTTTTGCTGTGGTGCATTTAACTTAGAAATGTGCTGTGCCTGGAGGAATAAGCTCTTTGGAGTGACAATGCCTTTGTGTCTGGGTACGGTGTGCTGCTGCAGGGATGGGTATTTGGGCTGTCATTTTATCCTAATCTCTGGAGCCTGTGGCTGGATTGCACCTTGCTGGAGATTTCAGCCTGTATGTAGGCAAAGCTCTGTGTAGAACTTGTCTTTTTGCTAGAATTTTTTTGCTCAAGGCATTGCGTTTTATAACGTTTTTTATGATGATTGGTCTTTGGAACAATACCTACAGTATGGTTGTTTTCCTTTTACTCCAGGCTCCAGCAATCACCCTAAAATGGCATTACATAACATAGCACATCTGGCCTGGAAAAGGACAGTTCAAATGTTCTATATTTGGGTCACGATCATTATTTTAATGTAGGTCTAGTGAGGGGATTTGAAGATAGATAATGTCTCTAAAATTTGAAGAATTCTACCGTGTCCTTTTATGGTATTTGTTTTAACTGACCTTTCATTGTTTCTAGATCACAGGAGAAGCCCTTCAGAGCTGACACACAGGAGCAACATGGAGCACAAGCAAGGTCTGTCTAGAGTCTGCAGGGACCCAATATATCCTGCCCTCACGGATAACCAAGTGGGAACTGCAGCCCTCAGACCCCACAGCATTTAGGTACTCTTGAATTTATGATCATTTGCTCCTTTTCTGGATTTCCTCAGGTGCAGTAGCAAGCCTGTACATAAAAAAGGCAGGTCACTGTTATTCAGATATTTTTTATTTGAAAACAATCTGGTATCTGATGCAATTAACTTTAAATTGTACATCCTCAAGTGATTGTTTTAAAAGCTTCCTTAAAAATTGTTACGGGACTTTTCTGTTTCCCTATTGAAATTCACAGTGGTCTTTTCAGCAAGGAAGAAACTAATCAGGGTCCCAAATCTAAAAAGTCTTTACACAGACAGTTAACCAAAATAAAGTTAAATATACATGTAAAGTCATTGCAGGAATCAGAGTCAGCTAACCATAGAAGAGAAGGTGTAATATCTGACTATGCCGTCCAAAGCACAGAGCAAACCAAAGAAGTGAGACCACTTAGGAACTTATCTCAATTTAATCAAGCTGCAAGCACATGAAGTACTCACTTCTCCACCAGCACTGAGATTTTCAAGTGGGAGGCAAACCTTTGTGATAACAGGTCTCACAAGTTATTTAAAAGTGCATATCCATTGTTTATAGCTGAAATATTTCTCTTGTTTCTCTTTCAATGAAACTCACGTTTGAATTTTTTATAGGCTTAAAAAGCATCATGCAGCTTATTTGCACAATGCAGACTGGAAAATACAGCATGCTCATGACACAGCAGGTAAATAGAAAGTACAAATGCATACATGCCATGTGCGAGGCAAGAGACCTCACATTGGGAAATAGGAGGAGGAACTGAAAGAGCAAAGACTGGGAAGTAGGCAGAAGAGGAAAGAACACAAGAATAAGCACTAACAACCTGAGTCAACATTAACAAGAAAAGACTCCCTGAAGGGAAGAGGTCCCTTTCTCATGACTTCTCTGTTTATTGATTCAAATGGAAGAAGACAGATACTACATTGTGGACCTGTTTTCTAATTAGAAAACAAACAAAAAAACCCCCGTAATTAAACCATCTGATTTAAAGAACGTATGAAAAGCAACCTTACTGTTTTGACTGTGACCTGTTTAGTCTACTTTGAACGTTTTAGAAGCTCAGTATCAGAGGCTATGGAACAGATGGAAAAAAATAATGCTAGCACATTTTTTCCCCTTAAGCTAAATAAGAGGACATCATACACTAGTAGATACCACATAAGTGGTAGACAAAACCTTGATTTAGTTTCTAGAACTTGTAAACATCATACATGTTGTGATTTTGAATTACTGAAAATCAGTATTATATCTTTAGTCTAGAAAAAAACCCACCAAAACAACAAAACAAAACTTCCTGGATTATTTTAGGATGAAGCAATGTGTTAAACTTGAACATCAAAAAAGTTCCAGTTCACATTGTTTACTCTTCTGTACCTTCTACAGGAGGGATGCTTTCAGCATGCCGTAAATCAGTTGTATATCCAATGTAATTAACTTTAACATAGTCTTCAACAAGGTTTTGAAGCTCTGCAGTGTCCCCTGGTCACGCTCACAGCTTGCAGCAATCACGACTAAGTTGCATACATACTCCCACTGGGTTTTCTAGGTCCAACGAAGCCACAAGAACATATGTGTTTGCACTGATCCCACGCTTAAGCTCACTGCAGGAAAAGCTGCTCAGGCTTGCTCTAAGCCTGCAGTTAAATGGAAGAAGACAGATAACCTCCAGGGCCTGACCCAGTATCCACCAGCATCTCAAGGAGTCTTGGCAACTATGGCGTTAGACCGTGGGTCAGGGTGTTCGGTGTAAGGTACACCCAGCTCTAAGAGCTGTTTCCAAACCAGGAGCAATATGTCTCATTGAAAAACTGTTGGTGTGTGGATTTATCTCCAAACACTCCCACGGGAAAACACTGAAGTGTCAAAACCCAATATCTTACATTATTGACATACCAACTAACCTGTGAAGGAAAACAAACACATGTGCTCTCTTATAATGAAAACAAAAGATTGGCATTGCTTCCATAAACAATAGTAAGGCCATTTTTTTACCAGTAGTAATGCAGGTTCCATGCCTTTTTATTTCTTACATGATTTTACTGATGACAGAGAAAAACTAATAGGAGGAGGATAGATGGACAATAAAGAGCAGTAGGAATTTTTTCCTCAGAGCACTGAGGAAGCTTCAGAACCAGAGCCTCTGACTAGAACACATCAATAATATACCTGTTGGGTAGCAAGGGGCTGGATATTAAAACCAGATTTAATAGAAAATAGAGCTAAGACATAGAGCTATATAAAGACAATGCTGATTGATCCTCGCTGAATGAGATCCCAAAATTATGTCATCTTTACACATTATAGATATTTTTATTGCTATGGTTAAAAATGTTGGTACCCAAAGAGCATTTGTTAATGCCTTCTAGAAAAACACCTAGGAAGAAATCGGTGAGTCAGAGGGTCACAGTTTTGTTTTTACAGCAATGCTAAAGACAAAATGCATTTATAAGAGAAAGAATAAAGTCTATGCTTCTGAAGTTTTGGCTATATTAGGGAATTGGTAAAACAGGGAAGCAAAATAACTTGATACATTCCACCAGCTACACTCCACTAAAGTTAAAATTGCTGGGAGGTTAAATATGTACATATTTCTGCTGCCTTTCAGCATTTTTACTGGTGGATCAATCAAGTGTTCCTCAGTGAGCTAATTCTGTCCCTGCTTTGGAGTATGCTCAGGCTGATGGATTTCTTTTTCTTCTTGCACATCCGTGTGCTAAATTTGAACCATTTTTACTGCCTATGTATCAGCTGAGATTTTCCACAGAAAGCAAAAAAGACTTTCCAACAAGAGGATAACATCTTTGCCAAATTTTAAGCAAGATGTTTAGAGCTTCTCTATATGGTCAAAATAATTTTGCTTAATTGTTTTATAGGTACCGATGAACAATTTGCTGAACTTTTCAGTGATATTGCAGGAAATATCCTGAAGAGGAAACTCCTGCCTAATCAGTTCAAATTTAAACCAACCAACAGCTAAAATTATAGCCAACTAAAACCTGCCTCTCATAATGGAAATGTCAGACATCCTTAATTGTAGGTCACCACCAGTTCTGCCTACAACAGAATAATTTTATTTTCATCCGTAGAAATGAATGGATTTCAGGGGGGGGAAAAATTCTACCTGTTAAATCCAAAATCCAGGCTGCTCCTTCACTACCACTCTGCTTCAGGCCAGCTGAGCAGCTACAGAATTCCCACCCCACTTGTTTGCTGTGGTTACACAGTCCTGTGTTATTTCCACTATCTCACACGCAGAGCCAGAAGAACTTGGAAGATGAAAAGATTTTTGCTTTCAAATATTTTCCTTTTAAAAGCAGAAAGCTAAGCGTAATTCTATTAATGCATTATTATTTTGGAGGGACTGCTGAAGTCAGGAAATTCCAAGTCAATGCTATATTATATTCATTGTGCAGATGTACCACTTTCTATTCCTCTTTTCTTTGTTAAATATAACCTGTTGGGGCGTATTTTTTTTTATGACAGAATGTGCAATGGGACATTTTCTGCAGTAATACTGGAATCCTCACCCAGGGGAGATTAGTTACATCTGAGAGTGGATGGACAAAAATGAAGTGTAAAAAATGGCTGAAAGCAAGGCAGTGTGTGCCAGAAAATGAAGATCATGCTCTATTGGGCCTTCACTTCGATAGATTCGAGACACTGCTCATTTCCAGAGAATTTTCTGGGAGGTCTCCCTGATGTCCCACTACAGGTAGCTTTCTTATTTTTTTTGTAACACCGTGTATCAAAAATTCGTATTCAAAATACTGGGGAAGATTTCTCGTTCAAATATTTGGAAATTCTCTTGTTCTTCACCTCTGCTTAACTATTTTGGTACATGTCATTCGAAAATACTTGGAAATATAAAGTAAAGATGTTTAAAATGAGTGAGAACACAAAATAAAACACACACATAGAGAGACACCACCACCCCACCCCACTCCACCCCCCAAAAAAACCCAACAAAAAACTCAACCCAACCCAAACAAACAAACAAACAAAACCCTCCAAAATTCAAAAAAAAACGAGACCAAACAAACCCCTCTCAAGCTACTGATGCTGACTTAAAGCCCCACCTTTTCTTCCCAGACATAGGTCATTATCCTGCCTCAAGGCTCTTCCTAATTGAGGACACTTAATTGCCGGCTGGTGCTTTAGGAGATGTTCCCACCTGATCTAGCTGCTTTGTTCTGCTGAACGAGGCGTTGATGGGTGCTTTCCCCAGGCTGCAGGGCAGGGTGACAGAGGGGTGTCTTGAAGTTTTTGGCTGCCAAACGCAAATCAAAAGAGTTTTCAGAAACCTTTGGTTTATGGCTCCTCTAACCAAGCAGGAATTAACCACTAGAAGGCAGTTTCTTTGCTTGCCATTCCAAGCCTGCTTTTAGCCAGCACTTGGCCAAAAAAATTTCTTTTGCTGGACTTTTTCCCCAAAGCACGTTTTACTCTTTTTGGTTCTCCTTGCTTTTTTTTGAGCAGCTTTGCGGGCTGTATGCCAGTGACACCCACTTCCAACCATCCCTCCTTCCATCTGCACGGCTGGCTCCAGACAATATTGCCTACAGTTACATTTTGGGCAATGGAGTTCTTTCAGCTGTGTCCCTCCAAGAAAGGGCCACAACTGTACTTAGGACTCCCAAGGGAGAATTTGTATTCACTTAATGCTGATTTGACTCAGCAGAACGTGGTGAGGGACTGGCAAAAAACCTCCTTGTGTCCATCTCAAAGGGCACTGCTTTCCAGGGAAGAGTCTCCTCTGTCTCTTTGTGAGTGCCTTTTGTAGAGTCCCGCTCCAGAACAGTTAGACAAGGAGCCCTGTCAGGTGAGGAGGGAACATGCTCCCAGAGATGGATGTGCCACCAGCAAGCAGAGAGGCTGACAACTGGTCAGGTGGGCTCTGTTTAGGAAACACATGGTGAGAGCTTGACAGAACAGCATGGAAAACTTCATAATGGAAAATTATAACAAGGAGATTACTTTTTGCTTTGTGGAATCATAGAATAGTATGGATTGGAAAGGACCTTAAAGATCATCTAGTTCCAACCCCCTGCCATGGGCAGGGACATCTCCCAGCAGAGCAGGTTGCTCAAAGCCCCATCCAGCCTGGTCTTGAACACTTCCAGGGATGGGGCTTCCACGACTTCCCTGGGCAACCTGATGGGAGAGGTGCAGACACAAACCTGACACTCTCTTCAATATATATCTTAACACCTAAGATGTCTTAACATATAATCAACATACCTTAACCTTTGTGTGTTTTATTATTATAAATATGTTTAACTATGTCATTATTATTATTATTATTTCCTGCATCACACTAACCCAGTATTTTCTTGAACTCTTTGACTGTCTTCAGACAAAAAGGTTATACCTACTTAGGATCTAATGTGAAGTTTAGCCTTCATCCACTACTGCTTTGCATCTTGCTTCAATATGTTCCAATCAAATATGATAAGCTGAAATAGTCTAATACTGGGATGATGCTTTTCTTATGAAAGGATCTCAGATGGTCAGATAACAGAAGAATGGTCTCTTACACTGAAATGAATAGTAATTTAGAAATTGGAGAATACTAGTCCCTAAAATCAAATGGCATCTTCTAATGGCAAAGATAGAGAACTCACTCATCATCATCCTCATCATCCTTATATTCTCAGGCTTCAAATCAATGTCCTGATATTAATGAATGCCCATGTTTTATTTTTGAGATCATATCTGTAACTGGGAGGTAGGAAGGACCCTACATAACCTGGTGGTGGTTGGCAATCAAGGAGCACTGGATCCTCTTGAGGAAGCATGAGCTTTCCTGTGACTTCAGGAAGTGATGGATCTCTGTAATGAAGCAGTGTGATTACCTTTCAGAAATTATCCAGGAAAACACAGGGAAAGCCATATGGCATCTCCTAAAATTAGATATCACTTAACACAGTGCCTAATTGTAAGGCCACAGAGCCTACATCTGTTGGAACTGGGCGTAGCATGAAATGTCAAATGCATATTTAGATCCAAGTAGGACTGCAAAAGGGAAATTAGGTGGTTTTGACATTCTTTTAATTGAGGAACAAGGAACTTCCTGATAAATTTGTTGAGATTCTGATGGGGAAGATCAAAAGGTTTGGAAAAATCTGAATCTTTTCCCAGCAGGAATGTGGAATAAGAAATACTTGGAACTTTTCTGTTACCTACTCCCCCATGCTAGACCCTCACAGAGATGCAGAGACCTCTCTCTAGCTGGTAGCATCATAGTAGATGCTGTTGGAACAACAAAGTCCAATCAAATCCTCACTCTTCTTGGTTCAGGAACTTCACATGTTGTGACTCTGGCTACTTTCTCAAAGCATTTGGGAAGCCAACTCTGATGTATGAAACATGCCCGACATGGTGTATGACCTTCCGTATACTGCACGTCATATAAGTCAAAATCAAATGTAAGCATCTGCCTAGAACTGTATTCCATGGAAACTCCAAGATTGTCTTCAGATGAGATTTGTATAACCTGCATGATTGGAATTTGAGAACCATTTTCAACAAGGAAGAAAGATTTATTAATACATTGCCAAGTGGCAAATCTTCTCAAAGCATAGGAAGAGATGGAGTAATGTAGCTAACTTAATATAGGATAAAAATTAAAACTTTATGACTAAAAAGTGAAGCATTAATGTTTCCATTCTGTAATGCAGCCATCCATGCTGGATAAGTCTGGAGCAGCTGAAAACAACATTGATCATACAACTGGAAATGGTAAAACCTCTTCAGCCACTTCCAATAAATGGGGGAAAGACTGAGTCTCCAGGTGCTGGTCCAGCACGGTACTTTTAATTTGAATTACTGCTGTTTTCAGTTTGCTAATAGAGGGGGATTTGTGTACACGGGGAACGGCAGCCTGGCTGTGGTGGTGGTAATCTCTTGGGGAGCGATAGGGCTGGCAGATGTGGGTATAACCAAGGGATCACAAATCTAGGCCAAGCCCCTGACTTTGTGACCTTCCTAATCTTTAAAAATAGCTTTATGCGCGTGTGTGTACAAACAGATGCAGTGGAGTAACAGATACACAACATAAATGTTATCTACAATTGTTTTTCATAATTTTTAATATTCTGAAAGGTAAGTAAAGCTAGTGAAGAAACGTGCCCTGAGCTCTCATACAGTAGGACATGAGAGACAGCCTCAAGTAGCAAGCAAGAAAAAGAACACACAGATGAATTTACAGAAGATGTTTCTGTTTCAGTTTAGCCATGGGTATTGCTGATCCCTCTCTAGCATTTTCTTCTATGTATGAAGAATGCTCTGTTTGCTGAGGTTGGCATTTCAGTTCAGGCAGTCACAGCAATGGACAGGGCTGGCTGTTTGCTTTTTTTTTTTCTTCAGTCTTGCCCAAGTCAACAGAAAAGGTTATCCATCACTACACCACAGGAAAAGCAGGCTGAGAAAAGAGCACCAAAACTGTTTGCTTAGGACTCATATCAGTATGTATCACTTTGAGGAGAACAGAGACCACAGCAATGCATATGTCCTTAAAATGCAGTTTCAGGGGCTGCAAAACCAACATAGTGCATTACTATTCAAGAGAAAATGAGACTGATTTAGTCTGACTCAGATTAAGACTAGAGGGTAGTTTAAAACGTCTTGAAATAGACTCTGAAAAATAGTTGTGCACAAGCTACCTTTCATAGGGGAAATTAACAGTAGTTGCAAACATAATTTTTCAGACCTTCTGGAATAAAAATTTAAGCAAGCAACTATGTTAAGATAAAAACATCACAGAACCTATAAATACTATTTAGGAGCAGTGTTTATGAAGCAATCACCAACTAAAGATAAAGCAGTCTAAAGGTGAAGCATGCAAGTAAGTATAGTCTTGGATTCACAATGAAGAATGCTGTTGCAGTGAGGAGCTCTTCCATTTTGCAAATTAAGCTTACACCTAAAATTAGCACTGAATCCCATGAAGTTCTTTACATTATTTAGAATCAATGGCATGACACCAAAGTACTATTATTAATAACAATTAAGCAAATTTCTTCTCTCTTCTTCATGACGCTGCAATGATAAATCAAAACACAAGCACACCTGGCTGCAGGAACAAACTTGGAGCTTTTGAATTATACATCTTTGCAGAATAAGGTTTTTCACAGTTATCCTCTCTATGCTAAGATGGTCCAAATGTTTTATAAACATTTATTTGCAGGTGAGGAAACAAATTCTAGGACTTTTCACCCTACAAAACTGTGAGTAAAATTCAGAGCAGAGAGATGAAGTCATCTCCATAAACCCCCCAACCTCATAACAGGAAAACACATCTCACTGGTTGGACT
Organism: Scolopax mira; assembly: GCA_004320125.1. Lineage (NCBI taxonomy): Eukaryota > Metazoa > Chordata > Aves > Charadriiformes > Scolopacidae > Scolopax > Scolopax mira. The sequence continues at coordinate 14,850 of BJBW01000894.1, forward strand.
GATGTCAAGAGATGCGGGGGGAGGGATTCATCTCACAACTTTAGAAGCCTGTGAGGAATACCAGGCTCTTCTGTGTAGATCCCCACTAACTACAAAGGCAGCCTGGAGGGACTAACCCAGACGCAAACCTCTACGTAAGGCAGTGAAGTCCCACGCATGATCCCCTACTATGGTTACCAAACACGAATTAGTCATTGCCTTCAAGAAATGAACTGCTTCAATGAATGCCTACCAACAGCTACTGAAATAGGTAATGAATCTTTTAAATAGGAATAAAATTACCTAAAGCACATCAAATTTTATTTTTATTACTCCAGATAGCTTTTCTATTTGCAAAACAGATCCTGTAGACTTCTAAATACAAACAAAGCTCTCCATTACTGCTTTCAGCTTCTAGATAATCCTAGTTACTCAGGATTTTTGAGTTAAATTCTCCATGTATACGAAGATCTGCTTCTGGTCATCACTACAGTTGCCAAGCTCTTCACTCTACCTAACAACCTGCAGCTCTTCAAGCTCAGCTTTTCTCTGCCTGACCGGTCTGTAGAAACTAATTTGGGCCACTCAAAACACGCCCCGTGTGCATGAAATGTTGGGTGTAATTCATCTTTAATGTGAAATCCCAATAGTCACTGAGTTCCTCCAAGGTATTAAAAGCCAAGGTTTGATTCTATCCCCTCCTCAAAGAAATCTGAACCATCATCATTCACCAACGATGCCAATTCACCTTCCTAAAGACAATAACTCGGATGCTCTTTATCTGTACTCATGAATAGTTTCTGTTTCTATAAAATACTTAAAATAGGTTATAAGCTTTAGTTCGATTACTAACAGCCAGAACATCCAAGTGGCAAGAGAAGTGATGAATATTTCAAAGTACTTCTCTAAAGATGACACAGGAGCTTTTGCCCTGCTTCCAGAACTTACACTGTTAAACAGTATCAATAAGAGAAAATTAAAGTTCTTCAGAATACCTAAAGCCACCATACACATCTCTGTACAAACCTCCCCAGTAAGAAGAGATAATTTCTTAATAAAGGGAATTTTCAAATCATTTGGTTCATGGGAACCCCTGGACCACCTGCTCTGCTTGTAACAATTGCTCTAAGCGTTAAAAACCCAACGTTTTCTATTTGATCCCATATAAAGTCTTCTTAGGCTTTTATTTCCACAAGGGAAAAAAGAAACATTTATTGTTTGGATGGATCCAAACTAGGCTTTTGTTTGATCTTGCAACCAAAAATTCCTGCTATGCATAGCCTTACATGAGAATCATAATCCCTTTCCAATTCTTTATCAACACATGATCATTCTTGCACTGAACTGTTTTGCTCCAGTAAACTAAACTCAGATACAATTACACTAGATTTTACACAGCTCTCCAGTGCCAACAAATTTGACCTCTTTCAAACATACTGTTGTCCATTTTAACACCACATGTTTGTATCTACCAGACAGACCCCTGCTTTGCCAAATAGGAGAATCTATTCTGAGCAGAGCACACCAAAGCTTCAGTTCCCATCTCAGAAAATAATCATTGCAGTATCTGCTTTTCTTCTTATGGCATTGGCTGATGATTTGTTGAGGTCTCTTAACCAAAATTAGACTTTTGTATTCGTATGTCTGTCTTGATAGACTCTCATAGTCTTTTTTCTCTGTTTTTCTTTATGTTAATTCTGCATATTTGGAATACACACTGCAAGCTCCAAAACTACACCAGCTCCAAAACAACAGCTTTCCCTTATGTATTAACAAACATTTCCTGCAGAAGCATTATGCACTTTGCAGTGACAAAAAAAAAAAAAGACAAATGAGAGATAACAAATGAATAGCATCTGACATTAGACTGTGTTCCAGCAATTAAAACCCCCAAGAATAAATGAGAAGAATATGCAATGAAATCATTAAGAAATCAATTTTAAGTTGGGATTTAAAGAGCTGAGTGAGCCAGCTGTACAGATATCATAACAAAAAGAATAACTCCAAACGAGAGCCAAATGAGCAATTGCACAAAACTGTGAGACAGCAAACAGCAAGAGGGCTGGGGAGTAGAACTAAATCAGAAGCAGAGTGTAAGTTACAGAAGGAAACAAACATGAACCATATGGGAAAATATTCACAATACATTAGTGTTTAATTAGATAGTATAATGGATAAGGACACTTGTGCAGAGTCATCATAAAGAAAGATGAATGGAAAATGTGCTACCAATAAAACCGGGAAATCTAACTGCACTACAACGGTAATTTGATCAGTCACAAGTTCAGATGTAATTTAAAACAAAAAATACTACTTTGATACTGTATTTTGCTACTGCATCTAGTAGTAGAAAATAAAGTATTGAAGTAGACATTCTCAACTCAAGTTCCAGGTACTTTGAAAACAAACAAAATCCAACACTTGTAACCAAATTCGCGTTCCAATTCCATTTTGAACGGGCAAGATTTGCCTTTTGGATGACGAAGGTGGAATGACCTTTTCAAATTTTTTCCTTTTCTAAAATAATTTTTTGCCTGTGTGAAGGCTCTGAAGCAGAGAACACATCTAAAATTAAAATTAGCATAAGAATGGAGTTGTAGGACCTGGTTATGTTTTCGTACATTTATTTTACACAGCACGACAACCTGACAGGTATCAGCACAGGTTAATTGCTTTCAAGGGAAAAACAATATGCAACAAGTAGGGCAAAAACAGAACAAGAGAAACAAAATGGGTTTGAAGGCGCTTTTTCTTAAAAAGGAAGACTTTTGAAAAGTTAATTGCACATATGCAAGTCATTATACCTGTATGTAGCTATGTACACATTTATGCTTTATGGCAGTTTACATCCTTTGTCATCTTTAGTCACGCACGACACGACAGTTTATTAGGAATCATAGCTTCAAGCTTTACATGAACAAATAAATTAATGGTAAAGTACAGAAACAGAAAAAAAAATATAAGCTGAGGAAAGTGAAAAAAAGTGTAATTTCTCTTGATAAATATTTACAAACTCTGCTCTAAGTGAATGTGCAAATTTCAAGTGGCTTTACCATTTTTTCAGACTATACAACATCCCAGGGTACACCTTCAAAGCTTATTAGATTCACTTGGAAGCAAAAATAGAAATTGAAAGACCATCTGGAAGGGCACTAAAACCGTATGTTGATATCTCTAAAATCCACATTTTATTCAAGATTAGTTCCTCAGCTAACTGTAGCTGCGTATTTCTGGGTCGTTGTTCTCCTAGTAAATCTTTCAACTACAATTTCTATAGAGGAGCAAAAGCATATTTACAAAAAAGAAAAGAAGCCATCAACTGAAAAGTATATTTTAGGAACTGACATTCCAAGAAAATACATGGAAGTGAAAATAAAGTTTCATTAATAGAAATCAGAAAATAAATAATCTCCACAGACCAGAAATGAAATAAGAAACAATTCCCTGAGTCGTTTTCCATTGTAATTCTAAATTCATTCAACTAAATGAACACCATAAAATCCAGAATACTCAAGATGGGGTGTGAAACTTCATTTCATAAACATGAATAAGGAGTAAGCATACAAACAGAGGACTGAATGCTTTTATTTAATAACACATACTCATAAACCATAACATGATTTATGGTTTCATGATCATAAACCATAATACAACACACAAGACTATTTTTAAAACAGCAAAAACTGTTTGTAATAATCATTAGCTGGTTTTCGAGCATCCATACTCCAGTGTGACTGTTGAAGCATTTTAATTCCTATCTTCAGTCAATGGAAATAAATTTCAAAAAAGGTGAAGTGGTACAACAGCTATGAAATCTGACATTTCAACTACATTATGTCTATTTAGGTTGCCTAAATTCCCACACAAATTACGTCACTAGAGACAAACTAATTGTTATAGATGACCACTGTCTTAGAATTCCTTCTTTAAAGAAACATATTCTCAAACCTGACACATTTAGGATACAGAAAATATACTGCTTTGCCATGATTTTGCAAATTAGTATTTTAATTCCTCCATCCTTGACCGTAAAGTCAGATTGAAAGCTATGCACCATAAAGAAAACCAAGATTTTTCATTCTTGCAGCACAAACCAGTTGAAATTACATATACAGTGTGCTCATATATTGCAGAACACTACAAAGATAGCTGGAATTCTAACTAGTGGGTTGGCATCCAGGATTAGAAGAATGTATTAGGTCAAAACACTTTAATAGTGGCTGCATCCTTAATTGTGATGTTTTTTTACCACAGTAAATAATGGGAACATTATATACAAAGGTGTGAAGTGCTCAGCTGCTTGGACCAAAAATATCAACGTTTAAAAAACAAAACCCCAAAAAATCAACCCACCCACATATCTGTTTGCAAGTTGTGAATGAGATGCTTTTCACAATGAAAAGTGATTGGAGTAATCAATAACTTGATGCAAAATACTGCCCTCTGCTTTTTTAGTTCCTAGTCCTCCTTGGTATCAAAGACAACATATACGAAGATTGCTTTGGTTTTCTCTTCTCATTTATCGAGACGAGAGCAGTACAGAGCTAGAGATGATCCTGCCAGTTTCAGTTCTGCTCTTCAGAAACTAATGGGCAGCAAGAGTTGTCATCAGTTTCTCCTGGTTGCTTGGAAATCTCAGGAGAGCAATGCTCAAACTGGGGCTATTTGAAAAAAAAAAATAAAAAAGGCAGTAACAAACACCAGGAGACCGTTTCTCTCCTCATTCTGTTAGGAAACAGAAATTGCTCAAAACAAAGAGACAAGAATTCTTATCCAGAGATGAAAAGTGACAAAACTCGATGACAAGCTACCTGAAAGTTGCTTAGAGAGAGGCCTGGAATTTTGTGGGGGTATGGGGTGGAATATTGTTACAAATCTAGGAATACTTTAACAGATACCTTATTGTTTTTATTTTTGCAACTAAAACATGACAAATTTTAAGGAACTGAAAACTTAGCATGAAAACCTGTACACAATATTTTGGCTAAACTAATCTACAGCATGATGAAAACATCTAAAAATTCCAAAACACCTTCAAGCTCTCCTGTGCAAGCAGCTTCACAGCCACAGGTATCTTCTGTAGAAAAACTTGACAAGCAAGGATGTTGAACTATTAAAGCAGGACAAACCCAAGGTTCTGCCTTAAACTTTGCAATTCACTCACTCAAAATTTTGCTGACAAGTTTAATTTTTATCTTGTAGTTGGTTTCATGTTACATACAGTTCATAGCTACCTTTGCATTTGGCTGTACTCCCAGCTGAATGCTTTTAAATTACTTCTATCAAACACTTTGTACTGTTTGATTCACTACCCTTCTTTTTAGGTAGATCCCCACTGAATTGTTGAATCAGCAGCCAATTCACACTGGCTAAAGATACATATGTAAAAACACTACACCTAAATTTACCAATTTTTGTGAGATATTAGCCAAATGGTTTGTACCTGTAAAGGACAACTGTTCTCATGTTCTCGTCTCATTTTTCTACCCAGATCCACAACTCGTGTTCCTTTCTGAGAGTCTTTACCAAATTCTGCACGCTTTTTAGCCCTATACTGCTTTTCTAAGCATTTTTGACTGTGCTGATTTTTGGGGAGGCTTCAGATACAAGGTACTTTCGCAAACTGCCAGTCTTCAATAGCTCATTTTCTAGAGACGTGCTCTTCTGCTTACATAAGGTGAGGTGATATGTTACAGCAGGTGAACATATAGCATGTGGAGACAATGTACAATAGCTAAAAGCCTCAAATTTAGTAGCGTATCAATTATTTATTAAAAGTATTCTGTTAACTGAAATTTAATTTGTTTGGATAAAAGAATTCCCCAGTAGCAGTGAACTATAAATTCTACAGAATCATCTCAGGATAAGGGAAAAAAAAAAAGGAAATAAGAGAGCCTAGAAACAAGTGGAAACTTGGAAACTTACTAAATTATTTTATTGCCTGAATTGAAAAGCAAGAGTAAACAAATGAGCGTTTTTAATACATTGAATATGTTTATTAAGCCCAAATGAGGTTACTTATTAATTATCCGTGCGAAAAACGCCTCCCTTCCCTTTTTATTTTTAGGGCATAGGATTTTTCTACCTCCTCTCCTCTTCGCAAAAGCGGGAAGCGTGAATAAGGAAAGCCCGAGAGCGGCAGCTCTCTCAGGCGGCGGGCAGAGCATCGCTCTCCTCCAGCCGTCTGTCTCTCCACCAGACCTGCAAGGCAAGATGACCGTCACGACGTGAAGCAAACACCGCGGCGCTGCCCTCCCTTCTCCGGCCGGCTGACGGTAAGGCAGCCCGCGGGGGGGCCCAGAGCCCGCCGCTGCCCTGAGGCGGGTGCCTGGGGGCGAAGGGAAGCGGGGCCGCCTCAGGCTCGCCCCGCCGGGCCCGCCCGCCCCCGCGGTACCTGGGGCCTGGCGCCGAGCAGGCCGCAGGGCAGCGGGGCGGGAGGCACCTGGCAGCGGGGCGGGCAGTCCGATCCCTCAGCGCGGCGACGCGGAGCGGGCGGAACTCCCCGACGCCGGGGATCCCCCTCCACCGGCCGGCGAACGACCACCGACTCCCCTCCGGGCTCCCGCCCCCTCGGGCCCGGCCCGCCCCGCCCCGCCCCACGGGGATCCCCCTCACCCCCCTACTGCCTCCGGAGGAGGGACGGGGGACCGACCCCCCCCCCCCCCCCCCCGGAGGAGGGACGGGGGCCCGCCCCCCCCCCCCCCTCCGTAGGATCGGGGGTCCCCGGGCGGCGCCGCGGCCGCCCCGCCAAGACCCCCAACCCCCGGCCGCCGCCGCCGCTCCCGATACCTGCGGCCGCAACTTTTCCCCCGCCGCCGTTCAAACGTCCTGCCGTAAAGTGCCCGTCTCCCCTGGCAACAAGGTTCCGGCCGAGCACTAGGTGTAGGAAGGTGATGTAAAAGTAAAACCACCCAGTGTCGTAAACCAGGTCCGGGGGGGAGGGGAGGGGAGGGAGGGGGGAGGGCGGGGGAGGAGGTGACTGGAGCATTTAGACACAAGCGAGAGGATCATGGCGGATGGCCCCAGGTGTAAGCGCAGGAAGCAGGCGAACCCGAGGCGCAATAACGGTCAGTCAGCCCGCGGGGCAGCGGCCGGGCCGCGCCGGGGTGACGGTCGGGGCCGGGGCGGGGGCCGGGCAGAGCCGTCCCGAGCGCGGAGGGGGGGGGAGGTTGGGGCGGGCGCGAAAGTAATTCCCCCGCCGCTCCTCGCCGGGAGCCCGGCTCCCTCCGCACCGTTATATCCGCTACCTGGTGCCTCCCTCGCCTCGCCGCCCGCCTCCCTCCTCCGCCTAGCGGTGCCGCCGCACTCCGCCGCCTGTCCGGGACCGTTACACGCTGCCTTCCCCCACACGCCCCGCGACCGCCCCGCCGGGGAGCGGGATCGGGATCGGGGGCTCCCCCCCCCCCTCCCCTTCCCCCGGGGCCGCGCCGCCGCCCTCCAGCCCCGGGCGGGGGACGCCGAGCCCCGCGGGGAGCGACGGGGGAGGCTCCGCTGCCCGGCCAGCCTCGGCAGCCCCAACTCCGAAACTTGTTACCTGCGCGCCCCGGCGGAGCGGGGCCTCCCCGCCCGCTTCCCCCCCCCCCCCCGCCCGCCCCGGCCCCGCGGGCGGGATCCCCCCCGCCGCCCGCCCCGGAGCGCCCGCCCGCCGGAGTTCCTCTCGCTCGTTCGGCCGGCGCCGCGGGGCGGGCTGGCGTTCGCCTTTCGGGGGGCGGCAGCGGGGGACACCAGCCGTCACCGGGAGGGGGGGGGAACGGAAGGGGGGGTGGTGGGGGCACAGCCGGCTGCCGGCGGCGGAGGTGGCACCGACGCCGCAGCGGGGGCAGCACGGCGCGGCCGCCCCGGGCCGGCGGGAAGGGACCGGCGCCCCCGCCTCCCGTTCTCAGCTTTTTCGCCGCCGCCTCCTCCTCCTCCTCTTCCCCGCCGAGAGTTGGTCCCCGGCGGCGCCCCGCGGCCGCGCCGCCTCCCCGCCCCGGGTCCCGGTGGGGAAGGGAGGGAGGGAGGGAGGGCTGCTGCCGGGCGGCGGGGGCGGGCGGCGAAGTTTCTTCCCTTCCCTCTGGCTTTGGAGGTACCTGTTTGTATAATAATGGGTGGTAACGGTTTGGCCGGGGGCCCCCGCTCCGCTCTCGGTGCGTGTGTGACCAACTGCTGCAGTCTATATAAGGAATTACATTTACATTTCAGACTTAAGGGCAGCTGTGGGGCTGGGTTGTGTGTTGTGTGCTTTTTTTTTTTTTTTTTTTTTTTCCTCTCCCCCCTTTGGGTACGTGTGTTACTTTAAGATCCGTTTGGAAGGTACACGGTGTGTGGGGGGGGGGGGAGAATAAACGCTCGTAACACCCACTCTCTACTTGTTTTCTGGAAAATGGAGAAGTAGTTGGGTCCTCGTAGCGACTCTTCGCAGTAGGATGTAAAGCAGGAGGTTTTGTAACCTTCCTTGGCAATTTTAGGTTTTCTGTGGCATTTCCTGTGCGGGGTCACAGATAGGAAGGCTTTCTCCTGCGATCCGAGATGTTTTCATACGCAGTGAACGCTCTCCGAAATAGATCAGAGTCACGATCGGTCCTTCTCCTCCCTAATCCTGGCTGTTGCGGGCGGAACGCGGTGATAAATAACGGCCATCCCGGGGGCTAACGGGCTGCTTTGATTGCTTTGAATTTAGGAGGGTTTTCTTATTTTTGCTGTGTTTTCTAGCCAGTATTTTTGTTTGCATGCTCGCGTTATTAATTCCCTGTACCAGTGTAAATATTTATATTTAGTTCGCGATTTGGCTGTGCTAAAGGTAAGTTTGGAAAGTGCTTTTCTCTTTGCCTTATTAAAAATGTTGATGATCAGAGAAAAGGGGCTTTTCTTGTTGCTGACGACATGTGTGTGACATGTGAGTCTGAACCACCCAGCGTCTGTGCAGGAGCTGTAAACATGTTTACCTGAACAGGAAAGAAAATGGATTTTTCTCTTAAAGATCCAGTGATGTGAATATCGTGCTCTTCAAGTATATCAACAGATGACTGGAGAGAGAAATTTTCTTTAAGCCTAGCTTTTGAAATCAACGGGGAAAAGAGGTTCTTGATCGCTGCAGCAAATGGCAACTTGTGCAGGTAGAAAAAAAAAAAAAAAAAGATGGTGTTTAGTTTTCTCCTGCATGCATGTCAGCCCCCTCCTGTCTGCTGCTTTCGTTCTCAAGGGAGGGATTTATTTACCAAGCTTGCTGTCAGTGTTTTTCCTTTGTGCTTAATATTAGAAAACCAGATTTGAGGCTGTTTAGCACCAAACGTTTTGTCTGCAGCATGTATCACTCGCAGAAAACAAAAGGTGTATAAGACGTGCTATCATTCCAGGTATCTTTCATCTTCATCACTTTTGGACCTTATCGCTGCACTCATTTTATTACAAAAAGCCTCCGAGTCTTTATCAACTAGTTCTGCAAGGTAGAATTGTAGGATATCTTGTTTTAGGCTGCTTTTGATTCCTTTTTTGAGGAATTAAAACCAACTTAAGTCATTGTGCCTTGAAGCATCAGGAATGGTTAGATAACAGATTCTGGATAATAGAGATTTCTCAGCGGTGGGTGTATGTTTGACTTGCAAATGTTTACTAAAGAAAATGGCCAGAAAACTGTTAACCCTTTAGCCTTTACAATAAATAGTATGAGACTTTTTTTTTTTTTTCCCTAAATCTCTAAATGCACTTTGCTCATGCAGACGAGTATCATCTGTTAATGAGACATCATCATACAGGAGATGCTTCAGCAGCTGGCTTGTTCATAGTATACACTAAACCTTGTTCATAGTATACACTAAACCAATGTTATGCTCTTCCAGTTGCCTTTTTTCTCCTCTTTCCCACCGAATGAGTTTATTAGGGAGAGATTGGACTTGGTGATCTTAAAGGTCTCTTCCAGCCAAAATGATTCTGTGATTCTATTGCACTTGGCATCCAGTATGCTGCTTAATAATACAGTATAGTAACCATGCCATAACCCAGTAAACTTTCCTTCTGTTTATTTGTTGATAAACTTAACATAGGTATTCTTGTACTTCAAACTCTTGGGGGTTTTTTGTTTCTTTTTTTTTTTTTTTTTTTTTTTTTCCCCTTTCTCCAGTTTGGGAGCCAGAACGTACAGCTTCTATCCTGATGCATAAACTATACCTGGAAAGACAGTCTTATCTTAACTCTAGAGCTGGTTCCTCTTCTACCTTCTTTATTAGTCCCTACAGGAGATCAGCAAAAGAGCTGATTGGTGCTGCCATTAAAGCCTCCACTTAAAAGAAAATCTGTGACTTCATACCTGAAGAAAACCATCCAGTGTCATTGTCCTTACTTCTGTCCAGTACACAAAACCATCTGCTACAGCAAAAGAGTTGGGACAAAAGCACTGTTATGATAAAGCAGGAACGTAGTGCTTGATGGAGTCTCTCTTTCTATATGTCTTTTCCCTTTCTCCCCCTCTTTTGATAGAGAAGTAGGGAGGAGAAAAGAGGGATGTGATTTTTGCCAGTCATCTGCATTGCCACACTATGTGAATCCTGTGTGGACTTTAAATAGATTAAGTACCAGCAAAGGTTTTCTTATTCTGAGTTGACATGTGGGATCAGGCTTAGTTGCTTTCTTAGCATCTCTCATATATATTACAGGATTGTCTTAATTCTTATTAATTAGCAAAACTAAAAGTAACATATCTTGTTCTTCAGCAACGCTGTGAAACAAGTAAAATGATCAAGATATTTAAAACTTCCCTTACTTGAGGGTTAAAAAGATATCAGCCTTTTATATTGATGTTCTGAAAATAGTGTAAGTATGCCTTCTGTTCTTCATATTTAAGGGAAAAAGAAGAATGTATGAAACTGAGTATATTCTGCATGCTATCGGGTATATATGAAGCAAGCTTTATTTTGTTTGTTTTAGCCCCTAGTAACAGTGAGTAAAAGATTATATAGATTCACTTTTTAGGGTGCTATTTCAGTTGCTTTACAGTTGGATTTCCTCTCTTTATATTAGATAATCATTTCATATAAAGTTTTGTTACAAAGCTAAGGGCTGCAAGAAGATCAGAAGTACCTTTGAATAAAGCCAAAGCGTGTTTCTGTTATCTCCAAGGTGTGAACTACTGGCAGTATGTCAGGTGTTAGTGACGCTGGGGGTACAACATTCCTTGTTGTGCCTTTCTTCTCTTGCTCCCCTCCCTTTTCACTAGGTATCATGTTTTCACTCCGGCATTAATTTAAATTTGCGATTTGGGAATAGAGGAATGTTTCCCGAGTTTAGATTCCAGGCACAGTGAACAGGTCTACACGGACAACTGAATTAACTATTTGAGCCCAAGGAAATCTTCTCTTGTATAAAGAAGTAATACTTCTGTTTTCATGTTAACTACAGAAATATTATGTGAATTCATTTAAAAATGTCATTGTCCCTTTGTTATTTCTCTCAGCATTCAGTGCTTGTTGTTTTAACAATTGTAAAGTAGGGTGTTTTAAAGTAATTAGCTACCCGAGGTAGAGTTTTCTAAGGTGATGAGCCTGAAAGCTTTCCTCGCCTGCAGGAATCTGGGAAACTGGCTGCTGAAACAGTTGATGAAAAGTAGCAAGTAGATGAGACTCTTCCTCAGACGTGGGCTTCCCTGCCATAGGAGTCACTCAATTTAGATTTTTTGGTTTGAAGTCTGAGGATTTGACTTCTGTGAACTCAGCCCAAATTTTCTGTCGGATGCTTTCTGTTATAGCAGATATCCCTCACCATTGGGTCTTTCTCTTGACTTTGGGATTTACGATGGGTCCCGTGAGTAGCAGTGTTGCAGACTTCCATTAGGCCCTGGCTCTCCCCAAGTGAGCTCCTCGGTTGGCAGTGCAGGGGGAAGGGGCTCCACAGCCATCCTCTGCCTCCCTCCTCATGGGGACTGGGGTGTGGGTATTAACCTGTCACTCCTCAGAGAAGCTTTATGGTGGGAGGAGAGGTTGGAGTAAACTAAAGTAAAAAATATCAGTGCAATGCCTTTCTTCATGTGGAAACATCTGTTTTAATAGGGTTTAAAATACCAGTGAGGGATGGCAGGCATTTTTAACGTGCATGGGACTCTATTACTCTGTTAAAGAAAGAAAACCAACTTCTGCAAAGCCTGGCTCGTAGGTTTTTGCTTGCTTGTTTTTTAACTGATTTTTTTGGTGCAGGGAAACTGCTGGAACTGCAGTATCTATCCAAATGGCTCATAAGAATCCCTACTTCTAAATCCAGTCATTATTATTTACCTAAAATATAAGCTCATTGCTTTCAACTCGTTAGCTGTTTGTAGTCATTTCAAAAATTCTAACTAATTGATATTGCAAGCTGATTAGAATATGGTGTGCTTCATTGACTGTAAATCCAATATTTAACAGCACATACTGCATTTCTGGAGATGATAAAGATTCTACTTTGTGTGATAGCTTTCACACAAATACACAAAGCAAGAGCTTGAAAAATGGAAATAATTCTGGTTTTATGTAGGCTTTCATACCTATTTTTAAAGTACAGTTCCAGATGAGCTTTCAGGTGCTTTAATATCAATATTCCCAAAGTTCTGGTCATACTTCTGTACGCCTTTTAGAAAAGCTCACTGTGTAGGATCTTCTGTTACGGGTAAGTAAGCAGGACCTGGCTTACATCTGTGGTCTCAAACTTTGGTGCTTCATTCTGGCAGCTGTAATAGGCCTGTTATTTTTGAGAACTAAATTCTCAAGTGACTTCCCCAAGGTCACACAGGAAGTCCAGAGCACGACTGAGTCTCAGTCCATTTTTAATTCTTGGGGCTACCCTTGCATTTGGCTCGATCTAGAGCCTTAAAGAGAAAGAACACATCATCAGTTTAAGTATTTAAACTCTTTCATGTTTGTCTTAAAATACTTCTGGTGGTTTTACCACCACCACCATTTGTCACAGGAGGAGCCACATGAGGAGTGGCTATGGCTGCAGGAGGGAGCTGCTCCTGTCTGGGCAGGGTGAGTGTAGGAGCAGTCTGGTTATCTTCATTAGTGAAGATGTGTGGTTAGCTCTAGTCACGAGATGGTGCGATAGAGCAGTTACGATAGGAACTCTTTCTTGTTGAAGGAAACACTGTTGGAAATAACAGTAATAAAAAAATCAACCAGAAACCCAAGCAGCCCATGGAGAGCAGAGGGATGGATGTGTGAGTGGACAGGGTGCTCGGGTGAGGTGAAGAGCGTGTGTGGGAAGGAGAGAGGATGGGATAGGGAATGGAGGAGTCTGCTTCTCACTGAAGGTGTGATGCCTTATGCACCTTGGTGGCTTTCCAGGGAGCGATGGGTCTGGCCCCTGGTTGGGTGCATGAGAAGATCACAGTGGGAAATAGCTTTGACCTCAGTTGACTAAGTGATGCCTTGATGCACTGGAATTGTTGGGGGATTCTACAGGGAGTTCTGTGTGTGTAGCTTTCTCTATTGCTTTACGTTGGCCTGTTTTATAAGCCTCTCAATAAGCCATTGTCTCCGATACTCCTATTGAGTCAATTTCTTGAGCTAATTGTCAAGTGCAGAGATATTTCTTATAGTCTTGGTTTGCTTTTCTGCTATTATAATTTCAAAGGTCTTATTTTTAAGTTATTGGAAAGAGTATCAGAAGTTTGATGTTTTCAAAAACTGTTCGCAATTGTAGCTCTTTAATCTTTGCTTGTCCTCCTCCTTCAAAGAAGGACTAGAGTTATTTTCATTTTTCCTTTTGTGCTGAGCCTCAGTTTGTTTATTAAATGATCTATTTGTCTCTTTCTTGCATAGGTAAGTAGAATTCCTTTGTGGCAGCTGAGGAAAATGGGAAGCACAGTCAAGAAGAGTGAGAGTTGGGTGGATAAAATACTGATTGCAGTTAAATGCAGTATAGCTTTATAAATCTATTTCACTAGTCCTGAGAAATATTACCCTCATCACTATGGTATGTAAGGACCTTTCAGGCAGTAAAAATATATGTCCTGAGTCTTCTTTTCCTATATCTGAGCCTGTATATCTGATTCCTGTGTGAGTTCCTGACAGCTTATGCTCACGTGTCAGGAGGATAGGTGGTGGTAGAGCAGAAAGAGGAAACTTGTTAAGTTTGTGTCTTTACACATGGAGCAGCTGGGCAATGACTCAAATGTTTCAGTTGGTTAGTGCTGAACATATTAACCAGGGTTCTTTAGACTTGTACATTTATCCCTAAAGGAACTTTAAATAGGGAAGAAAGGAGGCTTTTTTACTTTGCCTCGCTCTGTGCTCGTTTCTGATGCCATTATTGTAATGTAACTGTATCTTTTATTTTAACACGCTTTTTCTAGGCAACAGAAGTTAACTAAAAATATGCTTTCTCATCTTTGAGAAGTCAGTACTGTTTGAAAGCAACCTGTTTCAGTTCTCTCCTTTTCAGCTGTCATTCCCAGCTGTCACGATCTCTGTGAAGTGAGGACTTTACCCCCTGTTGTTGCAAAGCAGTTTGGTTAACAACTGCTGTCACCCAAAGGTTAAAACTTGAAAACTGGCATCCTTTGTTGCTTCCCTTAAAAAATGTTTGCTTTCCATTTGGTAGCATCTCCCTCATTGCTTTGCCTTCAATCTGTTCCATTTGTTCCAATGTGTCTATTTTTGGGGAACTATGTAAAACAAATGAACTTGTCTAATGATCAATGTATTCTTCCGGATGCGTTAGGGGGCTCAATTATGACAGAGGAGAGAGAGTAAAAAAGAAATTCTATCCTGTGCTGAGATGACATTCCATCCTATCCACTTAGGATCTGTAAGTACAAGTAGCAGTCCTTCTTGGGTGAAAGGACATGTAAAATGACTTCTTTAAATGCTAAGAACCCCATATGACATTGGAGTGTATCAGAAGGAAAAGAAATAACTTGTCCTTAATTTTTTTATGTATGATTTTTAACTACGTTTTTGGATTTGATGCAGATATCCTCTGTCTTTCTACAAGCTCTTTGGTTTTTTTAGCTTCTCACAAGTCAAGCATTAGATCAGGAACATTGGAGGATCTGGCAAGAGCATGAAAATAAATGGATTGTTAACCTGGCCTTTCACTGTGATCCTGAGAGTGACTTTCATAGACCACGCTTGAAATAAAGGGGTTAAAAATACTCTCTCTACTACATCAGACTCTTTTACCTATGAACTTGTGTGCCTGTCCTCGTTAGGATCAAATGCTACTTGGGCCAGTGACACTTCAGTTATTGTGATGTGAAATGTTTTCATTATTTCAGCAAACATCCCTTTTCAAATTCTGACAGACAACTGACAGACACTGAGGGCAGTCTTCTGTTCCATTTTCTAGAGACATCTGTCCATGGAGCGTGTATGGGAGAAAGCAAAATGAAATTACAAAACATCACAAATACGGCATGATTGAAAAAGGCCTGAGGAAATTTATTCTGTCTGAAAAAGTGCAAACTGAAGAACAGAAAAATCAGTTTAATTACAGGAATTAGGTTACTTTTTTGCTAGTAGATTTGCTAGGTAGATTTGACCTAAAGAAGCAGGTTGTGTTTTTTGTTTGTTTCTGAACACTTCCTCCCTCCCCCTATCTAACATAATTTTTCTTAAGGCCCAAAAACATAAAGAAGATGAGTTGTCCCCTTTTTCTTGTATACACTTGCTTTTAAACAGTTTTCCTCAATGATTTGAGGAATTTCTGTCTTATGTCCTTTCAGGTATGCATCAGATCTTCCTTCTTCCCACCTTCTAGTCCATTTTATTCTTTCTCCTAAGTTGCTGTATGCTATCTACTGTAAGTCATGTGAAGTTCTAGATTGGAAAAGGAGGTACTATTCAGAATTTGTAGCCAGTTTATTCTTCTGTCCTGTTTTTTTTCATGTCTTTCCAGAACCTGCCTTTTTTTTTTTTTCCTAGTATTGCTGGTACAGCTATTCAGTAATCTCAAGCAAAATAGAACTAATCACATACTACTGGATTCATTCTTATGTTATTGTTCGCAGGAAGGACCTAGGTACAGTTGGGCCCGCAAAGAGCATGAGGTGGTGAATAAGGACTTTTGAAGCAGATTTGGAGCTGTAATGACTGGCTTCCTTCCCTGCTGCTGTCCCTTCCCCTTCCTCGCAAAGCAGTTTCATTTGAAAAACTAAGGTGTGGTCATTGGGCATATCTGTTCTCAACTTCCAGTAATTTTTTGCTCACTGCTGAGCTACACCGTAATTACATATGCAAATGCAGTATTTTTTTTTTCCTCTCTTACCTTGTACATGTGGGAGAGAAAGATAAGGTTGCAGAGTACCACCAGGGATGGTGCTGCTGTTGAGGAGGTGCTGCAAATGGCCACAGAAGGAGAGAACTACTCATCCTGCAGGACAAGACTCACGGGGGATTTCAGAACTTCTGTGACTCAATGGCAACAAGAAAACGCTATTCTTGCCAACTTTAAACTTTAGATAGGAGCAGATTGTTGGACGACTTGTTATAACAACCTATTTTGATACTTTGTAGATACTGAGTGTGAATTTGCGTTTGCAGTAGGAATTTGTTTTGTAGACATAGATATGTCTAGTTATACATCCAATACTTTATTAAGCTGTCTTGAATTCTCCCTGCAGTAACACAAGGTAAACTTCTGTTGTTCATAACAATGTTGTAATGATACTAAACCACAGACACTAATTCTGTGGAAAAGACTATTCTGACAACTTCTCTTCATGGTAAGACTTACCTTGTACTTTTTCCAGCCTTTAAATTGACTGACATACTATATTCCTGAAACCCATAATATATCTTACAACAAATAGTAGAAGTAAGATATAATCAGTTCTATACTGCAGTCAAAATGCTGGAAGACTCTCTGTGCACAGAACTGGAATAATAACTTAAATAGAAATGAGAAGCGAAATTGAATTGGTAGTTGTAGCACAGGAAAAGGGAAATAGTTCCAATGACACATAACAGTATATAACATGCCACAGTTCTCTGTATTTCACCACGTGATTAATCATGCCTTCAGGGATCAGCCTGCATAGCTGATGTGGTAGTTGCATCATGGAGAAGGACTTCTTAAAAGGATGAGACAGATTTGTACCTCAGCATGTGAAGGACTAAAACTAGACTTTCTGTTTCTGTGACCTAAGCCAGCTCACACAAGAGGGACAATTTTAGCTTTCCAGCTGCAAAGGATACAAATAGACTTAGTTGAATAATAATTGTGACACACAACAGAGGTTTACAATCCTGACAGAAAATTCTTACAAGATATTTGATGCAAACTGTTGCCTGTAGATCTGGCTCTCAAAAAATATTTTTACTAGTACTGTCTCAGAGTCTGGTTTCCTTCAGAAACAAAACAAGTAAGGTAGTTAATTCCCATATTTGCTGAAGTTCTTTTCTTTATTTTGGTATGACGTGGCAAACCTCCATTTAATTACCCCAAACTCTTAAAAAAAAAATAATTGGAAAGCTTCTAGTTTTTCAGTATGATATGCAAAAACAAATGTAGTGAAGTGATTTGCATATGTATGGTGTCATAATAGTTTGAGATACAGGAAGAATCTTCCTAAAAAACTCGGAGTTTGTTTCTAAGCAGGTAAGAAAACAAAAAAAAAAAAATTGAAAAGTTGCCAAATCTCTTGTTCTAATAGCTTACAACTGCTTATACTTAGCCCTTATTTTGTCTTTCTAACTTTTGCCAGTATTTTTTAAGCATTTTGAAGGTCTTCAGACTAGAAGGATGTTTGTGGCTTTTCAAGTTCCAAGATGCTCACTTAATTAGTAAAGCCTCCAGGTTTGTGCCTTAAATGCTTTTTAATAGGCGTCCTACTTGAGCTTATTTTTTTTAATTTGTTTTTTAAACATTTTCCCTGGCCTATCTACCTTTAAAGAACTTGTATGTCTCCCTTTAGCCACAGAAGCATTAAGCAG
Organism: Scolopax mira; assembly: GCA_004320125.1. Lineage (NCBI taxonomy): Eukaryota > Metazoa > Chordata > Aves > Charadriiformes > Scolopacidae > Scolopax > Scolopax mira. Next base: position 32,705 of record BJBW01000894.1, read on the forward strand.
GACTGCAGTCAAATGTGTCTTGTTGGTTCTTGGGTCTACTGTCGAAGCACTTTGTAGCTGAAGTGTGTGTGCACACGCGCAACCATGTGTGCTGTTTTCCTGCCTTTTCCTTTTGTCTGTCAAGCTTCAGGCTGATAGCAGATTAGCCATCTGAATGTGGGCAGCAAAGAGTAATGGGCTGCACAAAATGCCCGAGGCTTCTTGCATACAATAAAATGACTCCATTATAAAGCAAAAAATGACAAGCCTGCCATGGAGGATATCTGTACTGGGGAGATGGAGAGAGTAGCCTTTGGTTTATGATCACATTAATGGGTGTAAAATAAACTTAATTTTTTTTTTCAACTGTCAAAAGTATTCCTAGGTGCTTTGCAGCGTAGTGCTGAAGATCCTTCTAGCAGGAAAATACAGATGAGCTAAATGGATGATGTACTGCTACTTGCTGTTCCTGCTTGCTGTATATGTGTGGGGGAAGGAAGGGAGTAATAGCATGATGGCTCAGTTTCATTTTCACCATGCAGGTGTATTTATTTTTTTCTTTTGTTTCAATTTTTTTTTTCCTCATGTTTTGATTAGTTACAGGATTACGTAATCTGCCCTGCAGAAGCGTGTTGGGTTTATTAAATCTTTTGGAAGATATGCTAATACAGGTTTGGAGGAAATTGGGCCAGAAACATGGCTGACTGAGACAGAGAGAATCCAGATGTTGGAGAAGGATATAAAATATAAAGCTGTAGTGAGTTGGATCAAGCAGAGGCATGAGTCTGTGCAGGAGCAATGGCAGGAAAAAATAGCTAGGATTCCTATCAAGGCTTTGACAGCTATACTTACCCATTATAAGAGTCTGGTGTTTTAAAAACAAACCAACCAACCCTCTCAATTGTCTGCTGTATAAGCAATAGCGACTGCTTTTGCGGTCCTAACTTTGAGTTACAGCTTTCAAAAAGAATATTTTCTTTGTTTAATGGCATGCAAGCTCTAAAAGGTGCTCTCCCCACCAAAAAGGTGTGCTCTGTTCATTTATGCTAAACTGAGGATCTTCCTGGATTGCATCAGCTTGGGAGATGAAGACAGCTGCTGATAAACATGGGTTTCCAAACTAACTGGCAAGTCAGCATAAAAACAATTTGGTATATAGAATATGGAGGAATTATTAAAACATGGAAAACTTGTCCTAAAATGCTTAATTTTCAAGAAACCTCTTCTTTGTTGTAGCCTGTCTCACTTGTTGGAATCTGTTCAATATGTTGCTGTGGATATAACCTAAGTGGAGTCTGTAAATCTGTGCTTTAGGAACAAAATGTACAAATTACAACTTGTAATAAATAAAATGAGAATACTTTTTGAGTAAGTTGTGTATTATTTTTCTCATTCTGTCAACTGCTGCCAGGTCTCATTGTGGCTGTTCTGGATGTATAATCCATATGGACCATGTCCCTTGAAGATCTCCTGTTAGATGCACTTCACAAACTTAAGTCTTTCCCAGTCTCTCAGATTGATTTTCCTTAAGGGAAACCCTTCCTCAAAATGTGTCCTTCTTTCTCTCCCTTCCCCTCTCCCAATAAAGTCTTCCACCCCCAAGAAAAAGGAAACAACTAAGTGATTTTTCAGACCAGAGCTCTGCAGATAGTGATCATTTTACAACATTATTAATTCCCTTCACATGCATTTTTATTTTGCAGCTCAGAATTGTTCCTGTGATCATACAAGCTCTTTGTGGTGCTGAAGGCTGTAGCTGCTGATGAAGGAAACTGGTGACAAAAGCTTAGTTAGCTATCTCTGACGGTGGCTAGTCTGTAGATGTGAAAAATAAAATATGTTCAAGGCTAGTTTAAGAGAGGATCTGTGGGGTTTTCCTCCTCTTTCCTTGCCCCATGTGGTTGCTGTGGTTTGTAGTAGAAAGTCACTAGTTTCTGCAGTCACGGGTGGAAAGGTAGGTAGTCACCGGTAGGTAATGCAAAGAGGTTTGAGTAAAAATAAGTGAACTCTTTTATGGGAGAAGGAGGTGGCTACACATTTTACGGATCTTCCAACATCTAACTTAATTTGCACAACTGAAAGCAGTATGTTGCACATTAATGAATAAAAAAAAAAAATCTAGAACTATTCTTTTCTCTTATGAGATTTTTGTAATCATGCATGATACTGAGAAAGGTGTTGGCTTGGCATGACTGCAGTGGTGAGCCATGGCTGGTTTTCAGGACAGATTTGGGAAGTTGCAGAATACCAAAGACAAAGTGGTACAAGAGTTGAAACCTAGACTTCACTTAACTGGAAGGAAATTTAGGAAATAGTTTTTGTTGTCTTAAAGACATTTAGATAATAGATTTTTATTTTTTTTTTGTCAGATAGTGCTGCTGGTATGTGGAAACTTGTAAAACAGTGATTTGCTGCTGTTCCCTAGTTCAGACCAGAACCATGTAGTCACCTCTGTTTTATTTGTCTGCTGTTTTCCATAGGTAGATGTTTTTCTGCAGTAGAAGAATAGAGTATGTGGTTTTATTACCTGATTGAGATACTGTTTGTTTTCATCTCTTCTATGTATTGCAGGCCCTGTATGAATCCTGGTGACTCTGGTTTTGTGTGATTACTACTTTGCTGTAAATAGAAAGAAAGAGTCTTTTAGATGTGCTTCAGAGACAGATGTTAAAAAGCCATATTTTTTCCCTGTCTTAGAATCATGTAGTTCTTACGGGAAGTTAAAGGCATTATGATGTTGCTCTCCTTCCCAGATGAGGTAGTGAACTCTGTCATGCTATTTCATCCAGCTGTCCAAGAACTTCAAGATTTTAAGATATGCAGAGCTACACTGCATTTTCATCTCCTTCTCTTCCAAGCAAGACTATTTTAAAAAAGGGAAGAAACTGCTACCAAAAACCTCAAATCCACCAAAAAAGCCAAATCAGTGTTTTTTTGAGCTTAAATGAGGCTTATGATTATCTCTGCTGTAATAACAAGTGGTTTAAGTTTCATGGAGCAATTTTGCAAAACAGGTGTGACCATTGCAGAGTACTTCAGTGGATACTGTCAGTTATAGTGAGGAACTCTTTTATTTGGGTAAATTGCAAAGACTTGCAGCAGAACAGCCTGTAGCGTATGACAAGGAGTGTCGGGCTCTGTTTTGGAGGAAGTTATGTGTTCAAAATCAGATTCATTCAGGCGTGCTTGCCCTTAAATTTCCTCTTGATTCATAAGGGTGTTCTGGAAAACCACACAACCAGAAACATGTTAATATTACTGCTTTGGATGCTGATGATGATATCTAATCAATATCTCTGACGTGTGGCTGGTTGTTTTTTTAATTGAATCTTATTCCTCTGTTCCTCACAGATTCCTAAACTATCTGGTAGCCATCACAGCTATCTAGAAAGTTCAGAATATTCTAAAACTAATAAGCAGTTGTGCCAACATGACAAACCTGTTGGCTTAACGCCGCATGATAGAATAGGAGGGTTTTCTGTTATCCCGAACGTGACCTGCCAGTCAGGAAAGCAACGTGCTTTGTTCCCACTGGGGGATGGAAGGGATCTGGAGAGAAGTGAGGCCTGCCTTGCCTTGTGATGTCTGTGTTGTCATCATTATAGTACCACGTGAAGAAGAGCAAGTTTGGGGTTTTTTTTTAGTCATCTCTCCTGTCCCAAACCGTTTAGAAGCATGTCCTTATTTTTGATGTTTTTCTCCATATCTGCAAGCAGGTCACTCATGGAAAGCCTGCTACATGTGGGTTTCCATTTAGGCATGAGAGCTCTGGAATAAAATATTCAGTCTTTGAGATGATGACAATCTTCTATTTAAATTGGATTCTTAGTTATTCATGGGGGAAAGGTGCAGATGAACAAGTCCTGTTGAGCATCTGGAGGATTGAGGGGGTCTATTTCCTTAGCCAAAAAGAACAAGCATGTTTTGTGCTTCTTTGAGAGGGTTTTTTCCCCCCATTTGTCAAAAGGATAAAGGCTGTTTTCTGCCCAAAGGTTATTTAAATTGATGCCTCAGTGTGTGAGGTGAGAGCATGTAATGAACTGATCCCTGTTTGCTAATGGCACGCATCCCACTAAACATGGGCCATCTTGTACTTTCCTTCTCTTTCCTTGAGAAGCAGCCAGTTGAGGATCCTGTGTCTTTCGTTACCAGGCTGTGTGCCTTTGGTGGAAACCCCAAGGAACAGAGACTGCTTTTTGGCAGATGTGCTCAAAATGCCTCGGCACGGGAGCTGAAGGTGGTGGTAGGAGATGTCAATGTCCTACCATTCAACTTTGGGGAAGTCTGGATTGCGAACAAAGAGACAGAAACCTGTCTGTTTGCCAGCTACGGCAAACCAGCATCCTTACGTGAAACCACCTCCTGTAATAAAGTGAGGTTTGAGTTTTTCTACAGTAAAGAAGTCTACTGATGTTTACTGGTGGCAACATGCTATGTTATATGTAATACGAAAAGGCGTATAGTCGTTCCTAGAAAAACATTGCCTCAGAAATGTGGCTTTTTAGCAACTTCATCAGCGGTAAAAACAAATAACAACTTGTTTGCTGAACTGTGACCTGTTTTGGAGTGACAGTCTTGCAGCTTGCTGAATCGACAGCTGGGCTCACCACTGTGCTGCCCGTAGCTGAGAGAGCGCACTTCACAAAGGCTTTGGAAGAATACATTTGTTTTCCTGCGCTGCTGTTATTTCTCAGCAGGTTTTCAGTAGCTGCTCCCTTACTTTTCATAACCCTGAAGCTACCCAGGCTGCTACTGTTTCAAGTTAGTTTCTAATGCACCTTCTTTAAACATCCTTAATGAAAGTTGGGAGACTCAAATAATATTTGATAAAATGATAAAATCAATGAAGAGTTATTTAGTAAAGCTTTTTGAGTTCTCTGGTATAGCTAAGTGATTTAAATGTGAGGTTTTTTTGTGGTGTTTTTTTTTTTTTTCACTGTTTGAATCAACTGATCAACCTTTAGTTCGGTAGAAAAAAACTGTGGAGGTTTTTTTTAAGGGGATAGGCATAGAAGTGCTTTCTTCAGCCCTTCTTTCTAATAATAATTTTGTATTCTGCAGATGAGTTATGTAAGTTGACATTAAGAATCTGGCTAAAAAGGAAAATTATGCGTCTTTTCTAGATGAGATGGTGCCAGTTGTGAGGATTAAATGTTTGTCCAGGCATTATATTATCACTGAAATAAATGTTGATAAACATGCTATAAAGCATTCTTGTCTGGCACAAACTATATGTCGGTGTCTGTGGCAATGGAAGTTTAAACTAGTTGGTTTTAAATCCTAGCAAGCAGCAGCTGAAATGCTGCTGAATGACCTTTGACATAGGGACCCATGAATGCCCCAAGTATGATTTCACTTTCACCACGTTCTTTGTGAATCTGAATGCTTGTCAAATCAGATGTGTGTTTAGACCTTTTCACTGAATGTGCTTGGAGGGAAAGAACAAAGCCTGGGGTCAACTTGGCATAATCCCTGCGTTTATCTTTATTCTATTATAGTGGCTTGTGGGGGATGGAGTAACTATTCTCTATGAGGTGAAAGTGCAAGTAGAGTGTAGGTAGGCTATACGTCTTTTCTTCCAGACTTTCCCAACAACCTAGCTGGTCTCCCATGATTTACTTGAATTAACGTATGGCTGACTAGGCAGATTGCTGCTTGATCCATGTGATACGCTATTTGCTCTACCCATAGCTATTTTGTCACTGCTACACCTATCCACTGAGGTAAACAAACACATACAGCTTGTCTTGAATAGCAGACACAGAAATGCATCTGTGTTATACAGTGCTTTGTTCTCCCCAGTGGAGATGGGACAGAAAATAACATGGATTTTTATACTACAGGTATACTTTTGCTGCAGTGCAAATCATCTTATTTTAAGAGAGAAGCAGCTTAATATACTGTATGGTACATATGTATTTTTTTGCTTTTGCACGCTGTTAGTCATACTCAAGTAAGGAGTGACTAAGTCTGTTATTACCCATTCAAATTGGGAAAGCCTTTGTCTCTTAGGGAAGAACCGTAGAGTTCTACTAAATGATTGTTAGAGACTTTTTGCAGTATTTTTAGATTTTACTCCTGTGGTAGATTCACTTCACAATATAGGATTGTTTCTATGTGGAGCTGGAGTGGTCTGAATCTGTAAACGAGCTATTGTGTGGTAAAGTACAAGTGGGTGGAGGAACTATATGACAAAAGGCCTAGTTACCTTTACAGTTTGTTCGCTGTACCTCATACACTTTGTTTCAGAAGAAAAGCACTATTCAAAGACTTGAGTATAAGGAGGCAGTCTTTCACACGAGGCTTGTGGGAAATTTCTCTCTAACTTGTGGGTTTTCAGCTTGTGTAGATTTACCCTGTGCCTTCTGAGGCTTTGCCTGACAGGGCTCCGGGCGGCCCTGAAGCCCCTGCACCTCACGGGGTGCGTGCTTCCGAATCTGACACTTTGGCCAGTATTTTCCACTTCACGTGTGCACTTGTTCGGGGTGGGTTTTTTTCTGTTTACTTTTTAATCAAAGGTTGCAAAGTTTATTTTCAAGTAAAGAGAGAGTTTTGCTGGCTTTTAAGGACTTCAAACTAGACTATAACTTGCTCTTGTTTGCTTTAGAGGTTGAAAGCAACATTAAGCAACAAGGAGATCTCTATCTCTTTTCCTTTTTTTTTTTTTTAAAAAAAACCGTAAGAATCATTTTGAAAGCGTGAGTGAGCTTTTTTATTTTTCAAACTAAACTTTGAAACTCGATGTTCTCTCTGTTAAATCTGCAGTTCCCTTCAGCTTCTTTCACACATTTCACTGTTTACTTTCCCTTTTCATAGCTTAGTGGATAAATGCTTAAAAGCCTGCTCATTCTGCTTGAAAACAAATGTGCTTCACTCAGCACCCAGTTTTCAGGTGTAAAACACTTTCACACAAAGACTTGCTGATGAGTTGGATGGTTTCTGGGTTTGTGTTTTTTAAAGGAGAATTGAGTCATTTTGGTCTACCTTGGAGGAGAGGAGGAGGAGTGCTCCGGGGAGAGCAGGGCTCCACTCCTCATGCCTGACCCAGGCCAGCTGGGGTGGCTGAAGAGGAGCATCTGCTCTGCTGCTGGACGTCAACCTCCAGAGCAAGGTCCTCCTTCCATTGCAGAAGGAACAGAAAGAGTCCTTGGCCCCACAGGTCACAGCCCCACAGGCTCCAGCCCAGCAGAGTAATTTTAATATGAGGTAGCAGAGGCCTGGACCTTTGCCTGCGTTAGCTGTCTGTGCTGTGGAGGCAGCAGCCACTGGCAGGAGGGCAGAAGAGGTATTTGGGGTTAGGAAGCAGTCTGATAAGGTTTCAGTAATGGTTTTCATTCCTTGTCAGCTGCATCCTTTCAAGTTTTGCATGTTGGAGAGAGACGTTTTCAGCCTCCGGTTTAGTGCTACGAAAAGCTCGTCTAGAAGAGTAATTCTGGGGAACCTACTGTTGTCGTCATCCCTTGCAGCTTTAAGGAATAAGTTTAGAGCTTTTTTTCAATGCTGCCAAGATAATTTTGCTCAGAATCTCAGACAGCCTGAGGAGCATGGTGTGCTTTTTAATATGAGTTCCCCTGCCTCGGTTTGCTCACTCTCCCTTTTCCTATTGCAACCTGCTGTACTCTTTGGATGTTGCACTGACATACCCGAGTGTCACCAAACTGCACCCAGAAGCCTGCATATCCAACTGTGCTGTCTTCTTTGCATGCTTAATTTAATTGTGTAACAGTAATGGCGGCAAGAACTTGCATCTTAAAACTCCCTTACTCTTGCAGGCTGTAAATGAGTAAGTTATATCTAGAATATTCACCTACAAATATATGCCACAATATTTACTGTTTCACAGTGCAATAAAACTCTTAACAATTCTACCATAGTCAAGTGAAACTGATACATGTTTTTCAGAGCTGTTTATGAGCTCTCATCTATTAATCCTGAGTACTTGTAAATAATACCAGAAAATCTTTTGCTTATATTAATCAGAACTAAAAGGCAACAGTTAAATGTTCACTTTTGCAATATCAAGTTTTTTTAATTGGTAAATCAAACCTCAGATTCTTAAAATGCCACTTATACTGTTATATAATGGTAGCTTTTCTTCTCTCATTTCTGCCTCCCTCCACTTCTGTCAGGCTATGAAACTACATGCTGTGTAAGAGTTTCTATTTTCTTTGTGTTCTCCTTTTCAAGACTGTTTCAGTCTTGAGATGATAAGGGATGTTTTCTAGTAACTAATACTTCCATGCTAGTTTACTGGCTGCCAAATCTGCTATGTTCTCTTGTGCTTTTTTTTTTAACTTCTACTGGTGTGAAGGTGGGATTTGGAGAAGCAGCTCTACCAGCTGTGAAGTGAAAAAGCAGAACTGGAGGAGGAATGCCGAAGGAAACAAACCTGCTGTTTGGTACCTAGTTGAGAAGTAGTACATCTCCTAGTTGCTCTTAGCATCTTCCAAGAAGGTTAAAAAAGCTCTTCCCCTTCTGCCAGCTTCAGGTGGGAAGACAGGCAATAGAGAGATAAAGGAAGAGAGTAAATTAGTGGCAGAGCAGGCAACAGACGATCCAACCTGCTATTAAGCAGCATTTCTTAAGTGATAAGAATATTAAAGAGGCAATAGCACTCTTGTTTTTAGAACTTACACAATGTTAAAAATCCACCACAGAGAAAGCAAAACAATCTAGCTGTGTGCTACTGCTCTAATTTCACAATTGATCACAAATGCAGTTTAACTTAAAGAGGCAGCTATACACTTCAGTAATACCAACAGCTGACAGTTCAGGAATGTAAACTCAACATGTCTGATCTTATGTTTCTCTTTCTGTCCTAAACACAAGCGCTTGGGGGAATAGATGAACTCTAATGTGTCTTAAAGGCTGTCTAATTTAGAATAGTTTAGACCATAAAGGCACAGGCAAAAGTGTGTTCAAAGCCACGGTTCCTGGCGGAATTGCTGACCAGAAGCCTGCCATGTGGGGGTCCTTCAGCTCATCTGCCCCTGCGACTTGCCATGTTGCAGAATCTTCGTGCTAATTTGGAAAGCCTGCTTTCCAAGGCCTGGAGCCCACTGGTGTACAGCGTTCCTTCAAACTGGGTTGAAATCTGTATTTGCAGTATTGCCACTGTGCCCCGCTATAGTTTTGAGCTCTTAAAGAATAGAAGTGTGTTGAACATGAACATCTGAAAACATGAAAGAAGTGGTTTCCCTCTGCTTGGGGATGGTGGAGTTGAGCACTACAGCATGGCTGGCTACTGACAG
>BJBW01000894.1:42133-71002 GCA_004320125.1 Scolopax mira
TGACAGAAAGGTCGTTACTGGGAATGACTTGACAAAGCATTAGATGAAGGAAATAAAATTCCAATAAGCAAAGGTTTGGGGAAAGTGCTAGCTCTGGTGGTCCTGATGAAACCTTAGTAGAAGTGTGGAAATAGCAGCTTTTGTGAGTCTTCAGGAAGACGGAATAATGCAGAATTAATGTCATTTTATTTACAGCAGTATTTCATTCAAATCTCCCTGTACCTGCTGCTTGAATCTACGCTTTTACATCTTGGTCGTTGACTGAAAAATCATTCCTGGTCAAGCTGCCAGGCAACCTAAAGGAGGAAGAACTAATCAGTAATAGAGAGAGGTGTCAGTCATCCTCTACCCTGGAGAATCGTGGTCACCAAGAAAGCTGTGGGAGCAGATGAGCACCTCAGTAGGCCAACCATTGGCATCTCAAGGGTCAAGAATGTAGTCTGTGCTTTTGCTCTTTTATCCTTTTCTGCAACTGTGTGATATTGAGGGACAGAGAGAGAAGGTCGTTAGCCTGCATATCTGTCAAATGTGTGGTCACAGTGTTATTCTGTGGGCAAGCAATTGATGTGATCCTTGGCTCTGTCAACAGTGAATCTATGGAAGGCGTAGGATGCAGAGGTTATCCTCTGTATTTATTTTGTCTTGCAATTGGGATAGATTAAGAACAAGTGGTCAATTTACAGCAATTCAGGGAAGTGGTACTTCGTTGTTCTATTGTAGCATCTGAGCATGCCCTAACTCAATTTCTCCTGGCTTCTGTACTGTAGGGTTTGGGTTTTTTAAATACATTACTTTCTTTTGCTCAACCTTTATGTATTTAGTTTTCTAGTTTCTAAGTTCAGAGCTACCTACATATATATAGCAGCTGGTGAAAAATGTGGCACAACTATAATGCTTGCTTATTAAAAAGAGAAATCCTTATCAGCCCTTCCCTGCTCCCACAGTTCATGAATGAGGGATATTTTCCCTGACCAGTTGTGTGCTGGAAAACATTCAGATGTGTTGCTATTTTTGAAGACAGCTTTTGTAGGGCAGAATCCCTCCCTCCTTATGTATATCTAGAAACCATTTGCTTTTCAGGTAGGCTAAAACTTGTATGGAACATGGTTCATCAACTCAACTTGTGCTCTGTTAGCAGGCTTTCTTATTACAGCAAGTTGCGTTTTTCTCATGAGAGTCCTTGTCCAGAAAAGGGTTTTTTAAAGGACCATTCTCTCAGCAGTTGCTTACAGCATGTTTATGTTTGGCCTATCAGCATGCCCATGTACTTTGGCTGTATAAACTGTAGGGTTGGCTCGCAGACTAGAGCACCTAAATTTAGATGCCAGGGTGTGAGCTCATTGCCTGTGCTCCCATTATAGTCTGCAGAGACCTGAAGAGCTGTTCAGCTGACTGAACATAGGTGTCTGCTTTTGAGCAGAATAGTTCTTTAGATACCATTGATTATAGGAGGAACTAGCTAGTTGATGTATAAATTTCTACGTACAGGTTTTGTTATCTGTGATCTGTATCTCACCCTAATGCTTTTATTTTTTTTAGTTTCTAACAGATGAAAAATTGTTTGATATTCTTTTGGCTATTAAAACTCCCCTTATGAGTCTCTCCTGTGTTACTTTCCTTTGAAAATTATAACCATGGTTGAAATTCCTGAGTGCTAAAAGCTATATCTTGAAGATGATACCTGTTCAATCCTTTCTCTAACAGTATGATCTTAGGTATCTTTCAGTTCTCTGGGATGCATAGGCTGGTACTCCATTCAGCTGGAAATCAGGCATCCTCCTTCCTCCCTACCCCAAGCACTTCCCTTCAGAACATCTTGCGTGTTGAGCTGTAGCTGACCCTTCTGACTCAAGTGAGGTTTTTGCTGTCTCATAATGGGAAACGAATGAGCTTGTTGCAATCAGTACATTGCTAGGAAACAGCAATAAAATTGTTTTGTTTTCTCCTATTCAGTTGCATGTGTTATCAGAGTCAGTCACAACTAGTTTTTAAGTTAAAATGTGAACTTCTGTTGATTACTTAAATAGTGCTTTTGTACTGAATTGATGATCACAAGCAAAACTGATGTGTGGGGCATTGGAGCGGAGAGGTTTGGTAATGCAAAAAGCTGCTTGAAGTGTGAGATCTCACTATGAAGAACTAAGATTATTATTTTTTTTAATAGCAGTGAATTTTTCAGTGCAAGTACATTAAGTTGCACTTCAGTGCAATACATTTCAATGTAGTTGGAGTGATTTCTAGTTGTTTCAGATCAAGGAAGAGTCAATTGTCTAACTGAGCATCTTGGACACGAAAGTGTCTTTTCTTCCTTGTTCTTTCTTCCTATTATATTACTACTTAATTTTTAAAGGTTTCTTTGTAGCCAGAGAGCATCTCTCTGGATATGCAGACAGCTTGGATTTTGCTATGTCCTCAATATTGAGAGAGATCACTGATCACAGGGTATAATCTGTATGTAATTAGTGAACTGATGGGGGGCAGAGACGCAGACAAGAACCTGAAGAATGGTGCTTAAACAAAGAGATGGCTTTATTTTTATGCAAAGCTCTAGCTGAAATTCCTCCATCTTTTAATATTTGTACTGTACAGTGGGTTTTTTACAGTCTCTTTGACTTCATTTATGGAGGTGAAGAGATTTATGTAAGGAGTAGGCTTGCACCATTTATCCTGTATTTATCCTGTAGGAATTCAGCTCGTAACTGTCTCTTGTAAAATCTCAGATTCTAAGGTCATGTGATGGAATTGGTTGAACCATCACTTCAGGTGTAGATTTCTCAGGAGGGGACTAAGAGCGGACTGTAACTTCCTTCTCTCTTCCTGCTGTTTTTTTTTCTTCCAGTTTTTTCAGCAGATACAAATTTGTGCAGTTTGACAAGTATCCTCGTGCTTCCTTTTCTTCCTGTAACTGTATCAGAGAAAAGTATCTGTCTACTTTGAAACAGTGATTTTTTTCTGTTTCTTCTGTTGTGGCTTTTACTTGGGAATTGTAAGGTGTTTTAAAATTCCAGAGGAGCTAAGTCCATCTGCACAACTATATTAGACGTTTTACACTAATTTCTCCAAATTGCCATTGAAAGAATTAGTTGAATTTCATGGACTAACCATTATATTAATCTACTTCTGTAGAAACCAGAATCTCTTAATGTTACACAAGACCTATTAAAAGTCACCACATTCCTTCAATAGTCCGAAAATGTGATGTTTGAGTGAAAATGGTCTATGCAATGTTCTCTTTTGATCCTCTTAACTTAGTGTAAATTTTAAGAAGTTTTAGGAAATGCCTTTTTTTTAAAAAAAAAAAAAAGCACCATATTTTTAGCTGTTCCAAGTATGCTTTTGAAGAATTCAAATCCACATGTTTGATAGCTAAATTTATGAAGTGTAATATGAAAGAAACTGGTGGCCTGAAAATAATTTGTCCGGTATATAGCAGTAAGTGAAGTTATCAGAAGGAATTTTCACTTGCTAACTTTTCATATTGATCTTTGGGAGGTTTTAGTCCTGAATAGCTAGCCAACAAAAAACTTACATAAAAAATGCAGCAAAACTATTAGTGCTGAAAATAAAGCAGCATAGTTTGAGCTTACACAAAAGAAGGGTAGGAAGTTTTGCGGTAAGTCTTACAGCTCAAAGGAAGGAAGATGTGAAAGCTGAAGCTGGGTAGTTCTACCAGGCAAAGGCAGGTATATGTTTCTTCTCAGTAGTTACGTTTAGCATAGTTTCTGCTTCTACATGCCAGATCTTAAAAGTTACAATTGGGGAATTTACCAATTTTAAGTTGGCTTACGAATTTCTAAGTGAATGACTTAAAAAAAGAAGTCTTTCTAAATAGTAGGTTCCAGATTAACCAGAAACTGCGGATGTCTTGAGGTCTGTGACCTGCGCTACTCAAGATATAAGACTAGATCATCATGCTGCTGTTTTTTAACCAGGGATGGGGGCAACGACATTCTTTACACATTTGTGAATGAATTGCAGTCTAGATATAAAATTTCCAGTATTTACGTTCTGAGAAACTTTTCCAAATACTGGTTACTTAAGAAAAGTTAATAAAAACTTACTCAGATGCAGTTTAGTTAAAATAACATGCATGCAAAGTATCTCAAACTTTGGAGAATATATGCAGCCTTTTTCTTAAATAATCTGTTAGAGGATAACATGACTGTATGTATTCTATAATATAGAATATATTCTTTGTTTAAAATGAGTATGCCTGTGTCCTTCTTCCATGGTGAAAGTGCATTGCTCTGAAAGAGTTGGTGAGTAGCATTGGTGTCTGTCATGATTTTCCATAGATAGTATTGAGGAAACCTGGGAGATGTTAGAAGGTTATTTGCAACAACATGCAAATTGGGAAGTGAATTAATGGCTGCTTCTTACACCACTTTCATTATTGTGTTGTTTGTGATGTCTAAAGAGTTGAAGAGGGTTGTCTGAATTTATATCAGAAGAACAGCAAGTAAAACTTTTACTCATGTAGAACTGTAGGTTATTTGCATTATGTATCCATTCAAGTATCAAACCTCTGTATTTTTGAATAATGCTCCTGGCTGTACTTTCTCTAGGGGCTAGATGCTGCCAGACTCACTTTCTCTGTCTCATGTGCAACAGACTGCCCACGGGGATGCTCTTGGTCTACACCTGGTATATCCCAGACTTATTTCAACCAGAATGTCATATGGGAAAGAAAAACGAATAGTCCCACAGTACAATGTATTAGTTGCTGTTGGCTGCTGAACACTCAGCAAGGAGTGCACTGTTAACATCCCTCTGTTACAAGACTATTTTTTTCTCCCCAGATGTTTGAGTATTTTATTTTAAAGCTTTAAACATGACATGCTGTTGACTGGGGCGGAAGGGGAAAGCATGCATTGCTAATACTGAAGATCTTTTCTGCTGTTTATTGAGTGGAATAACTGATGAAGGTGATTGATCTTTGTTCATGTGCCAATGCACCTTAAACCTCTACCATTACCAGGAAAGGCTGCAAACTCACTAGCACTGTGCAGATCTAGTACTAGATAGTAAAGCAAACACCATCAGCATGTCCCCTGTGTGTGTGTCTGTCCCATCATCTACATATTGCATCTTCCAGAAGGGAGGAAAAGCAGTTGCTGTGCTTCAAATGCATGGTAAGGACAAAGGAACTTGCTGGTAGCCAGCATCTCTACAACTATGCAATTGCCAGTTATTTTGCAAAGTGATGATGATCATGATGTGAAATTGTCAGATTTTTTCCATTCCTCTCTTGAATGCACTCTTCTATAGGCTCTTGCTAGTGCAGTTGGTAGCCAGTATATAGCGGACGTAGCCCGCAGCACGGCAGATCCAACATGTTTGTTTTCCTCTGAGCTCTTTTTCTGCTGAATGTGTATGCTCTTTGGTTACATACTCTGTGCTTCAGCATACCTAAGGTGCCTGGCCTTCTGGAAGCACAGCCCAAGCTGACCCTTAACCGCACAGCTGGCAAATGGCACTGGTGTTGGCCAGGATCACCTTTGAAATGCTGCCAGCCCCAGAAGCCTGTCTGCTTTCTGTATTGTGCAGTTGTCGTCTGGGGGGACCCTACTTGGTGACAGTAATGCTGTATGAGATTACTCCCCACAGATCAAACAACGTCTGCTTTACTGGATAAGAACAAGTAATATTTCATAACTTTACTTTATAACATCCTCCCGTAAATGAAAACAGAACAGAGTTTTTTTGGGAGGAAGACTTACCTGATGAGGAATATCCACATGCACTGCAATTCTCTTCAATGTAGAATGTAGCTCGTTGCCAAGGTCAGTGAAAAGTTACACTCAATCAGTGGTTGCACCTCTACAAATTACTTTGCTGCAAGCAACAGTTACAGTTACTTTGGTTCAGGAAATCTGCTTCTTTCCTAACTTGATAAACTCTTGAAAAGAACAGATTTCCTTCAGGTCTAGTCTAGCACACACAATACACAGCATCGGCTTTCCACAACTGTACCTTGTTTAAGTTGGAATCTCCATAGGAAGTATATCCTATTTGAATTTATTATATTTTTGTTAGTTTTGGGAGAGTGTTCTTTTACTTTCTCAGCTAAAAATTTGCACTTTCAACTCCAAAAATACCATCAAGTTCTGGATGTTGTAGGGATTTTAATATATTTCTTTTGTCTTATATGTAGGAACATACATGACAGCAAAATTTGTTTTTTGTAAATTGGTTACACTTATTCCTTCTTTAGGAGGATTTGACCTGTTGTATTCTTGTTGTGGTGGTGTGTAACCGTAGTTGAACTTAATCAAATCTAGTAGTTCCTGATGGTGTAACTCCAGAATTGAGATGTTGATCAGGTGCATAGAAATAAAAAATATTCCATGATCTATGCTAGAAGAACTCAAGTGTAGACCACCCTGCGTCCATTTCATGCCAAACTTTCTCTTGAGTTAACTAAATATTTCCTTGTGTCTTTTTGTTTGTTTTTTCCTGTTCTCCCAGTTCTTTCATTCCTGAAGTGTTTTTTCACTGATGTTTGTTTGTTTGTTTATATTGAAAGAATAATGACAAGTGGATGCTTTTTGGGTTTGAGGCCCAAGGGGACCTTCCTGGTTCTAGAACTGTGTGGGTTTTTTTTCCTTTTCTTTCCTCTTTTCCCAGTGTACTTCCTCCCCCCAACCCTTGTTCCAGCCTGACTGGGATGTTCAGGGACACGAACATCTGTGTTAAATAATTGTTTTAATGGGAATTTATTTGAACTAGTAAAGTACCTTCTTGTTACTTTGAACAGAAAAATGTATGCTGTTTTTAAAGTAAAACACAAACCTGTTGCTTACAACTTCAGTATTTTACTTAGCAGCAAGGAAACTACTAAAAACAGCAAGTTCCTGTTGCCATGAAATTGAGATAAAAACTTAAATAATGACAGTCTTTGTAACCGATAGGCATCTCTTGTCCTGTGACTGGATTAATTGCTAATGACATTATTATATCTGTCAGTGATTTCCTCTGAGGTATATCATGCAATTTTTAGTGAAGATGCCTTGTGTTGTGTTGTCTACTGGAGTCTGAAAAACTGGTCACTATTTTCCAATGGCCATTTTCAGTCACCAAAACAGAGTTACATGATGAGGGACCGTTTAAGACTTGTATGGTCTGCACTTATTTTAGTATAGCTGTTTAGCCAAGTGAAGCATCTTTGAATATGTCAAGCAGTTTTGGGTAGGTTTGAAGAATTTCCTGAGGAGTTACTTCTGAAAAGGGATCCATAAGGAATTTCTTTTAAATGCTCAGTAATGTTTTTGAAAGCCTGAGCTGCAATAGTTTTTTCAGTATAGAAAGCAGGCGACTGTTAGACATGGTTTAGAAAGTTAATGAGTGTTAAGGGAAAGGAGGATGAGATGAGAATTTTTCATCCTAAACCTGTTAGCACAACCACAGATCCAGTCCCTGTGTAACCAATATGAGAAGCCTGAAACAAATATGGGTTTTGCCCCAAGCTTACAATGTGTAGAAGTCTGGGGAAAAGTCCCATGAAGAGTGTTTCAATGGCTTTGAGCTTCAAAAAACCCAACTAACCAACCAAACAACACCCCCCCCCCCCCCCCCCAAAAAAAAACAAAACCCAAACACCCAATTTAAAATGTGGTTGGGATAGATGAAACAAACCATGAAGCAAGCCTAGTGCAAAAATCTCTGACAGTCTGTTTCGCAGCTTGTTTCCAAGCAAAATGTGTGGCATTTAGCTGGTGGTAAGATGCTGTTCATACTCCAATTCAGTAATTCAGGGTTTCAAAATCTAGGTATTTCACATTGAGAAATAAATGTCACTGGTATTAGTTTTGCTATTTTTAATTCCAGGTTGCCACGTGCTATTGTTACATTAATAAGTAGCACAGCCAACAAAATATATTAGGTATGGCAAGAGGCACTATTAAAGCCTCTGCTGCTATCCGTGGAGGTGAGCTGTAAATGAACAGCTCAACTTGTGTTTTCAACTGGGGAACACAACTTTGCTACTGTACTTCCAGTGATTCAAACCTGAAAGCTGTTAACTTGTTGAGTCAGCAGCTTTCGGGGGATTGTAGTGCAGCTTGTTAAAAAGATGATGTTTAAAATTACCAAGCTTCTTGAAATGTTGTGATGCTCCTATGTTGTTGCACTATAAAAACATGTTGTACTGCCTCTGTCCCATCCTTCCAGTCTACCCGGGAATTAAGACAGGCAAAATCAGTAATTGTTTTCTGAGATACTGTGCTATCAATAGTTTGAGTAGAGAGGACTACTGCAGTGCTAATTGCAGTCCTGAGAAGCTGAACTGGTTATGTTTTGGTGCTTCTGTAGTATTTGTATGGATGCCTTTTCAGCATATGCAAAAGGCACCCAAGGACTGTATTATCCAGACGATACTAATCTGGACATGGGTGGCTTCTTAGATGTCTTCTGCTCTTTCTCCAACTTACTCCACTTTTATGAATGTTAGTGGAGGAAGGTGAAGTTATGTCTGTTTTAGCTGTTGAACTCTAAACTGCTTGAGGTGTAGGAATGATACTTAGCCTTATCTTGAGTGGGCATTCCTGTGGTTCTTTTATTGTGCTCTAAATGCTTTTAATGGCATACTTAACAATTCATGACAAACTTTCTGCACAAAAATATCTTCAGAAGCCAAGTTTTGTAATTTGCTTCTGTTATTTAGTCTCAAACCTTTCCATTAGATAAAGGATAAGCAAATTCAAAAATAGCCCGTCCCAAGGTGAACATATTTTCTACAGATAACTGCTTGGTCCTGTGTCAGGAGAGGAACCCCCTCTTCTAGGGCATCTCAGAAATAACTTTCAGCAAGATCAGGAAAGTAGGCACTGTGATATATTCTCATTGTCCAAGTACTGTTATGTAGTCACTTGGAATAAGAAATAAGGATAGAGTTGGTAGAATAGGTTGTAAACCCAGAATCTGCTGCTGTATGCCAATATGTCTCCTCTTCAACATGTATATAGCCATATGCTGTATGGTTTCAAATAGATGTGTTCTGAAGGTTTTCAAAACAGAAAGGTTTTGTCTATTTCTTAAACATTAGGCCACTGTAGTATTTGGACAAAAAGCTTTGAAACACAGCCACCTGTTTCCAAGTTGCTTTATGGGACCAGTTATTTCATATTTATCCACGTATATATCTAAGCAGATTTATATGGCATATTCTTACAGTGCGTCTTTCTAGTACCTATTCAGTCAGTGTTCCTGTAGGTCATCTAGGAATGATCAAATTCAGAGCCATTAAGTAAACAAGATGGATTTCCTCATTCCTATAGTGTTGCAATACCTGTGCATTTCAAGCGCTGAAACTTACTGGTCTTTTCCCCAGTATGGAAGCATCAACAGACTTTCTTCAACTATAATTAAATATATTAAAAAATAATTTATTGTTATTCTCCAAAAGTGTCTGTCCTAGAGGTAGGAAAAAGTCCTTATCCTGATGCTGAAGTATTTATTATAAAGTACTTGTTCGCTGACCTATGTGAAACAGAATGATTCTCTTGCTAAAGCTTTCAGTGTGATCTCTCATAATTGTCATCCCTGTTCTGTTAATATAAAGATTTATTGTGTTTGTATTGAATAAGAAAAGAGATTTCTGCTGTTACATAAAATTAACTCACTTTAAATGCACTATTTAGAATGAAAAAAGTTTAGCTCAGTAGAGAGATTTCATTGTGAAGTACAAAAGACTTGTCTGTGAAGCTGTGGATGGAGGGAAATGAAGTTGATGTTGAAGCCATCTGTTGGTACCTCATCCCAAAGCCCTACTGTACTTCAGTGAAAGTAGGACACAAAACCAAGATAGTAGTATACTGAAAACTCATCCTGGTTACGGGGGTTGTGTGCCAGTGATACAGCTAAGGATGTAAAAGCTCCCTAAATCACATTGGAGTTTATATTGAGTAAACTCTGATTTTCCTGAAACGCATTTGGAGTTACTAAGATAAGCCAGTAAATGTTATTAGAACTGTCCTTTTTTAAAGTGGACTGTGCAGGTCATCACTTGCCTGGTTGTATTATACTGGCAGAACCTTTCAATTACAAATCTTCCACTGCATGGAGTGGAACAGGTTTCTTGAGCCCACAGAGCGTGGCCTTCCCTGCCCATGGGTCTGAAGGATGGTGTGGTGTGACCTCCCTTTGGTGCTGGAGTACAGCAGCTCCAGTGGTTGTCTAACCTGCTGGCCGTACGCAAGAACTGAGGGCTGAGCCCTGATAAAACGACAATTTTGGAGAACCAGGCTTTTCTCCTCGAGCCTGATTAACTGTTAATGTCTCATCAATGTAACTTCTGCTGTGTCATGCCCTTTATTTTAATAGCCATGATTCACCATAGCATATTTTGCTCGGTTCGAATAATAGCCTTCGCTCGGTCATGGCTGCAGTTCTGCATCTAGCTGTAGCTGTGCGTGGCGTTGGGTTACTCACGAGAGGAAGGGTGTGGAGGAAATGTGATAGGGCTTGACAAATGGCCTGTAACCCCGTTAGCCTCAACCTGCCAGAACGTACAGGCATAGCCAAGGCCATATGCTGCTTAAAGATTATTTTATATCTGAAAAGAGAAGAGCAGCTGGCAGCACAGCTAGTATAAGGGAGTTCATGGAGTTGAGATGGCGCAGGCCTGAAGCTTCAGGCTTCTGGGAACCGGCCTTGTCACAGGAGGGTTGACGTGACTTAAGGCTGTGCTTTAATTCAAGGGGAGAAAACCAGTTCTAAGTCTTTTTTAAAAGGAGCTTAAGAAAAACAGGAAGAATGATCAGAAATCGTACTTTAAGTACAGGTGGTTGGTGTGGCACTTTTTCTGAGGGAACAGTAACTGATAAAAGCAGAATGAAAACACTCCAATACAATTGGAGGGGCTCATAATGTGTTTCACTGAATTTCACTGAATTTTTAGAGTTGGAAGGAACCGTAGAGATCATCTAGTCCAACTCCCTGCCGAAGCAGGATTGCCCAGAGCTAGAGCATGTCACTCGGGACTGCATCCAAGTGGGTCTTGAAAACCTCTAAAGAAGGGGACTCCACGACCTCCCTGGGCAGCCTGTTCCAGGGCTCCGTCACCCTCACTGTGAAGCAGTTTTTTCTCATATTTTGAGAAATTTTGAGAATTTTCTCGTGTTTGAGCATACAAAAGCCTGAATGTGGAAGAGCAACCCTGAGTGAGAATTGAAGGTGTTGAAATAAGAAGTTTTCTGCTTCTTGGCCAAACTTGGTTTTGTATTTTTCCCTAGTAAACCCAACAGTTTGATACTTGAATACTGTCATCTGTTTTCAGCTACTGTTAAGATGAACTCAAGCTGAGCAGATTCATGCTTTTAAGTGTCTCATAAAGACCTCCTGCCTCCATGATGCATTGAAGAAATGATCCCTGGCATTATGGCAACATAAAAATCCTAAAGAGAAGTATATATGCAACTGTCGATAAACACTGTCGTGAGAGGCTGTAAGCTTTGTTGAAGTCTCGGTGTTCCTCTGACAGCCTTGTTTGCCATCATGCTACTCAAAGAGCAGCGAAGGGGATGACTTTATTAGGATGTGACCAGAAAAACACTAGAGGAAGGAATCATGTTCTCAAAAGCATTTACTGTGTGCATTTTACAACCATTTTCCTTGCACTTACCTGGACTGAAGGTGTTTCTATGCAACTGTTGATTTATTTGAAGTTCATCCCCTACCATCCACAGTGGGCCTTCTCCTCAACTGCTTATCTCCTTCTGTATCATGCTGTGGGTGAAGGAGAAAAGTAGGAATATTTTCCAGTCTTTGGGGTAGATTCAGCCAGGAGTGGCTTTGGGTTGTGTTTCAGAGCTGCTGGGCTCTGAAGGTGGGCTGCAAGTGAGAGGGGTGCACGGGGAAGCAGGCATGAAAGGGGACATGGCAGACATCCTGTGGGATAAAGTATGGTAGTTTCATCTTCATTTAATGTGAAATGTGGGGGAAGGTTCTGGAGGGTGGTTGTAAGCTCTGTATTACATAAAGGTATAAGATCCTGGAACTTACCTTTGTGTGAAGGAAGCGTTATGTAACAGAATAAAATATTAATAGGTGATTTTCAGTAAGCTGACAAATTTAAGATTTAATACAACTAACGCTTATCATAGTGAGCTGCATTAAAACAACTGGATTCGTACAATTCAAAAATATAAGAACTGGCTGTCATGTTCAAGGCAATCTCTCCCTATGTGTCTTCTGTACACCCGTCCTTTTGTCTTCCATCCATTTGCTTCCCCATTTTTGGGTAGGGACGTGTGACATGACTTTTATAGATTTGAGAGTGGCTTAATACAAATAGATCTGCAGTAACTTATTGTAAAAGTTAACTGTTAATGATGGTTTCCTTCTTCTCCTGAAAATACATTTTATGGCTGGACAACTTGTGAAAAAATTAATTTAAGTTTTCTGACAGTGATTTTTAATGCCTCATTTGCTGTGGGAGGGAGGGGGCCAAAGAGGGGAAATCAGTTTGACTGCAAGTTCCATGTTGGATATGTTTTGCTAACAAAGGTCAATACGTACATTTTCACTTCAAGAGTGTTTGGAACTTGTCTTTGCTAGACCTCTGGAAGAAGCAGTTTGTTAAGCTTCATTGCCTATTGAATAGGATTTTAGTGAATGGTTAAATTACTTTGTATGTGAACTATGACTCCTTTATGACCTGTTTAAAACTAATTAACACACCATGCTTGCTGGAAACAACTTGTGAGTTTTGACTTTGAACAAAAAAAAAAACTTAGCAAGAACTAAACTCCCTCAGTTAGACGTTAGTCCACTTCAAAAAGGTTTCCGCTGCTTTAGAAGTAGGAAATCGACACCCTCTACTTTTCTTCTTATTTTGTTCATCCTTTTTTCTCAGTTGCAGCCAGTCACAAAAAATACTTTATTATGTTGTACCATGTGAGGGATAGCAATAACAGCACATGTGGAAGTTTGACCTTTAAAAGGTCCCTTCCAATACAAACTATTTTATGATTCTAAGGTTCAGGGCAGAAGCATATACAGTGCTGCTTCATAATTCATGTCCAAATAAATTTCTCATTTGTACTCTAAAGCTTTAAGGCTTAAACTGTAAACAACTCAAATATAGACTTTTCATACTTGTGCATTAATAACGTGATTAATAACGTTACCCATGCTTGTTCCAAAGTAATGAATCTGAAAAAGTGGCACTTGACTCATTTAAACATATGATTAGAAATTACCTCTTTAACTGTTGAATAACTCTCCTATCGAAGTTAAGTCTTCTGAAGATTCTTATCTTCAGAATTCTAAATTATTTGGTAGGTAGATCCTAGCTGAGTGTCTCTCTCAAGAAAAAACCTTGCTATTAAGCAGAGAACTTAGATAAGAGAAGGAAGAAAAAAAGTATAGAGTACTTTAAAGCATTATATGAGTTGGGGTATGCTGTTCTTTAGTTGAGAACTTTTCATCACATTTGGTGGTGTAGGGAAATCTAATTTGTAGCAAAAAGGAAATGAAGTATTGCTATCAAACTTGAAATCACAGTTGGCAGGGTTCTGGTTTTTTGCTTGTTTATTTTGGTGTGTTGTTTTTTTTATCTTGTATGTTAGCTTCTTATTTCTTATATTGATCATTTTTGCAAGTCATGCATTACATTTCAGGAGCAGTATAAAAATAGATACCTTCAAGTTTTTTATCTAAAAATGTCTGTCTTTCCTTTTGGGCAATCCTTTGCCTAAGGCGTGCCTGAAAATTACTTTTAATATCAACATCAAGGATGTCTTAAGTCTTCCTTCCCTTGTCTCAATGTCTGATTAGAACATATAATTTAAAATCGAGCTTCTTGTGAGGCTTTCACAAGCTATCTGTCTCTATTAAATATTGGAGAGTCAGTTCTAATCACTAGTATAATGGGCAAGCTTGCATGGCCTTCTGTGTTGGAACATGCAATTGTGGCACATATGCCAAGAAGAAATCTGATTTCCAGTAACTGAGTGACAAAGAGAGAGTCTGAAGCCACTACAGCTAAAAAATAAAGAACCTGAGGGGATGAAGAAAACTGTCTGAGTTACATGTTGGTATTCCTCTTTCAATGTTCTTCTGACAAAAACTGAATGTATTAAGTTTGGAAAAAGTAAAGCTATCTCTTTCCCCAGGTCTTGAGAAATAATTGCAGCTTCATGAACATTCAGCACCCTGGATCACTCTTCTATTTATGTCTTATTAAAAAAAAAAGAAACCAACAAATCCTAATACCATGACATAAAACTCTGTGAAAATTTTTTGGGGGTAGGGGATAATATGAATTTTAAAGCAAAGATTGAACAGAAGTTTGAGATCAAAGTGTAATATTAACTAAATGCTGAAGGGTCACATTTTATGCTTCTCAAGTCTGAAAAGGTAAGTAAAAAATACTTGGGTAGAGCACCAATGTGTACATCTTCAGATTTAAGAGCCCTCCAGTGGCTAAGTATATCTTTCACTTATGCAGAATAAAGCAGTGTCGACTAACACAGTTTTATAGAGGTGGGACTAAATAAATTTGTGAGATCTCTTTTACATAAATGTCTGTTTAGGCTTTAGCCTATTTATTGCCCTGTTGTATTGCAAAAGGAAAAGGTGTCAGTAGCATTTTTGTTGTGGACATCTCCCCTTCCCACTACCCTCCCCCATGGTTTTTTTTTGTTTGTTTTAGAGTTTGCTGATAAAGTGGCTGCATTTACCAAAAGCCCATGGGATAATTGCCTTTTTAAATAGTGACTTTTTGTTAATGTCATGTTAGAGTTATGCTGAGTCTTCTTGACTGTAAGACTACTGCCACTACCAGTCAAACACTGAGTTTCTGCTCCAACCCTTACTGCTCTGGCATGATGTAAGGCTCCCTCTCATCCTCACTAGGGAAAAATAAGAGTTGCTTAGAGTTCCTTGCAATCTTCCCGTTGATTCCTCCCCTTCCCAGTCTTTTCTGGAGAACAGTACTATGTTTTCTTTGCTGTGGTTTTGCGTGTGGGTAGGATTTTGGGGACTTTTGTGTGTCTTTCAGGAACTTTTGTTTATTAGAGAGCAACAGTAGAGACAGCTGGCTGATTGCTCCTGTGCTCTTTAGCAGGCAGATGGAGCAAAAAGCGTGTCAGTCTTTTTGGCGTTATTTCAGCTACACTTGCCCTTTGCACAAAGGACTTTTGTATTTTCCGTTGCACTGAGGATCCTTGTATAGCAAAACAAATCATGATGGGGAAAATTAAATATATGGGATATTTGTATCCCTTGTGACTCTTCACTATTGTAATCCTTCTGTTCGGCTTGTGACAGACTTCGTGCTTTGAAGCCTTTGTTCTCTCTCAGAGAATAGTGCAAGGCCTCATCTTGCATCTTAGAGTGAAGCACACAAGATCTGGAAGCCTGGAGGTCCAGACTCCAGAAGAGCATGTTTCTTCGTGAATGCTAGGGAATAACATCATCTTTTTATTGCTATGAAAAAAAAACCATGCAGAGCATCTAAGAATTTGGGAGTGAGGGGTGCTGGAGGAAACTATCAGACTATTTAAATATCATTACAAGGAGGTAATTTCTGCTAGACAGCAAACTGTTACTGGGCTTACTCCAAGAGAATAGTAGGAAACTCGTTAAAAGTGTGGGTTTTTCCCCTGCCCTCACTGTGTTTTAGACATTGAAGATTACTGTCCTCAGGTTTGAAAGGTAAACTGAAGATAGCATCACATCTGGAGGAAGTTGAGACTTGTTCCTTTAATTTATGGGTTTTAGTATAAGTTTTTATCACTTAAGATCTAGAAACTATGACACAGACTCACAAGAGGTGGAGAGTGTTCTCTCCACTTACGATAGAGGGGAAAAAAAGGGGGGTAGTAAAGCCCCAAAGTATTTCTGGCTTTATGTAAAAGTGAGATTTGTGAGGCTATTTGTTAGGCTTTTTTGGCTGCTACTGCTGTATCCATTTTCTGTTAGAAGCCTTTAGTGGGATCACTGACTATTCACACCTTGCTGAAAGCTTTTCAGTTTAGAACAGTGATGCCTTTGAAGGGGATGGGATGTGTCCAGAACCACTTATGCATATTGAGTTGTTTCACTATTTCCTGAAGAAATGGCCTTTTTTGAAGCTTCACAGGAGGTCATGAATCTGGAAGACAATTAAAATATTGTCTTTTTGCATGTTAGCTACATCTTCATCCCACAGAATTTATTTAAATGAACTCACTAGAGGAAGAAATTTAGCTTAGGAACTTTTGTCTGGTGGATGGCGAACAGCATCTTCAGACAATCGGAGTTATGTTTTCTTGTTTGTTTTTGTTTCTACTTTATTTTCTATTTCTCAGCAGAAGAAAGCGAATGTTTTCTTTTGAATCTAAAAGCTCATCTGTGTTTAACCATAAGCTCCATATTTCAATATAAGTTACACTGTGTTTTGTCTAGACACCTCTTCCTGCAGTAGCTACACAATTTAACCTGATAGTCATTTTCTCTTCACTTAAACATTGAACTTGGGGTTCTGGATGTGTAAGTTTCAGGGCTGAATTTAGGAAACTAGAATAGAGTTTTCTCTTCTATCTGTTTTCTATATGGGGTGAGGTCATGTGTGCACACACATTTTTGCAGATGTGTATTGGGAACGGGAATTCCCTGTGCAGTGTATGTGTCTATGTTGAATGGGTTTTGCTGTGGAATTACAGGGCCTCAGGTGCATTGCTCCTGTCTGTCCAGAATTTCTGTATAACTCTGAAAGTTGTAAAACTTTTTAAGCAGTCGGGCAAACTACTCACGCAGTATGGCTTAACTGAGCCTTTGCTTTAGGTAGATGCTCTCAGTAAATAACTGAAATACATACTCTGTCTGTGATTTTCATTGCACAGGATGTAAGATTGAATACTTGTTAAAGTGGCATTAAACCTGTTTAGAAGAGATCCACTGAAGAACTCAATTTTGTGTGTTTAAAATGAGACTTAATATTATTTTCCTGGAGCTCCTGGTGGTCTTCTTCACATCCTGCTGTGTTCATCAGATGCTTCTGGGACTGAATAATTGTAGCCTGAGGGGTTCTATGTTATCTGTCTTAATGTATGGGCCTACAAGTGGTGGGGTTGTATGTGACATGTCAATATTTTTGACATTGACAAAGGGTAACTCATGGCTTACCTAACACTGAACAATGAAAACTGGTAAGTTCAAGGATGAAGCATACCATGGCCAGAGTTTTGCAAAAGTATCAAATGTAATGTGTGGTCAAATCATGAGGAGTAGGGGTTGTGTAATCCTGTCACAGGATATTGAAGAGTAGGTGTGGTACTGAAAGATAAGCATTCTTTTAAAGTAATTGTAACCAATCTATCTTTAATAACCTTGATCTACCTGAGCAAAGAAATAAATTCCTTTCTCGCATTACACACTTCTTTAAGAAATTTCACAAGATACAGAAGTTGAGCTCAACTTAGCTGTAAGGAAGCCTGGCTTCCTCTTCAATATTTCCACAATGAATCTCACTAGTGTTTCTGTTAGCTATTTTTACACCCTACTTTTCCTTCTTTCTCAGCTACTGTGAGAGCATGGGTGAAGAAATTGCTGACAAAGTGAAACAGGTGACTTTTTAACCTTGCTGGAATGTCTGGTTTGAGGGATTTTGAGGTTTAGTGTGTCATTCTCATAATAAACACTCACTGTTTCCTCACAAATTACACACTTGCTTGTCCTTGCTACTCTGAAAGCAAGGAGTGAGGAAGAATCCATCCACTCTATGGAGGAAAAATGAAATCTCATCTTCATTTTTCCCTTGTGTCCTTGATTCCTTTCCTAAAGGAGTCTACTCCTAAAGGAGTAAATGGAGTAGTTGTGTTCAGGTTTTGGTGCTATCTAGCTCTGGTAATGAGTCTTTCTCTTCTGAACGAATAATTTTCCAGGATGATGGTAGATGAAGATGGTAAATGAAGAGTGTGTGTTTGGTTGGGAGTTTTGTTTTGGGTTTTTTTGAGGGTTTTTTGTTTGGTTTGGGGTTTTTGTTTGTTTGTTTTTGCTTTGACTGACACTATGTAGAGCATCTCCCGCTGGTGCCTTTGGATATAACTCGGTAACTTGCAGCCCCTGAGCGTTGTCAGCAACATCCAACCCCTTACAGCAGATGACTGTTAGGCATTTGGTTACTATGGAAAATTCTGCACAATAATGATAATCTCCATCCTGTACTTATCAAGAACATACCTGTCTAATGTTTAGGATATTACTTGCTGCTTTTGACTGCCATTTTTATCTTTGAAAGTGCCAGGTAGATTAATAGCGAATCATCTGATTGTTTTGTTGGTAAATGAAGGTAGTTGCCAGCTTCTTGTAGTAGAGTAGATGATTGAGGAGGTTCCATGGGTCTAAGTCAGAAAGTAGAAAAGACATCAGAAGCTAAATACTGTGAAGAAGTTTCTAACAATTTCAGAGAATCTTAATTTCTGACTTCAGATTCCCTTTATTTAAATACAAGAGCAGGACTTAAAATTTGGTTTGGTGAATGGCGTTTTCTAGGCTACCCTGATTCCTTCTCAGTGTATAGATATCCTTGTTGAAAGTTCAGAGAAAAGTTGTAGGACATGTTATAACTTTACTCAAGGAAGCATATGGAAGAGATGGTAAAATCTTCCCAGATTGTAGAAAAAATGCTAACTGCATACAGTGAATGTACTGTTAAGTTCAACTCAAGCTACTGTAAAGTGATGAGGAAGTTAAACTTTGCTGTTTACCTAAAGGTAGTGATGGACTGGAGCCATTGGGAGCAGTCCCTCAAGTATAGCCATTTTGAAATTTGATTATAATTATTTTAAGCTTTTTGCCAAGACTGTTCCTAGTATATTTTGTTTAACTAAAAAATTAAGGTTAAAGCACTTGAACCAGATTTTTTACCAAATGAAATGCAAAATAAGAATTTGAATGACAGTTTTTATTGGTGTTAAATCCAGCTGTGACACTCTGGAGATGCCTGATAAAACAAGGACACAAGTTATCAGAACACACATCAACTAACCCTGTGAATGCAGTTTCAGAAGAGAAATTATAACTTATGTTCATGTTTTCAGTAAATACTGAGATGGAGTGAGTTCCTCTGAATATTTTGCAGATGTTTTGTGAAGTACTGGGTAACTCAGAGTAATACTTTTGATGGAGAACAACTGTACACTGGGGGGGGGGCATAAGTAGAAGTGTATTACTAATGACTGCAGATGCTTCTAAATTAAATTTTTTTTCAGTTTGTAATAATTTATGGTAGTACATGTTTACAGCATTTGCTGAGCAAAGTAAACTTAAAAGGCAGCTTTTGTCAGTATAATTAAAGCTTTTAAGGTATCAGTATATCCAAACAATACCTGTCGAGATTTTAAATCTAGACCTTTGTAGCGAGACCACATCCAGAAATGCTCTGGCTTGAGCAGTAAGAAAATAGGTACATGCAGAAACATAGGAACCTTTTTTCTATCTGTATTTGTTTTTGTATTAATAACCTCTTCTCTCACATGCAGGATGACAAATGCCCAAACAGAAAATTATTAAAAAAATAATAGCGGTGAATAACTTGAGATTCTTGTGCTATCAAGTCTGACAGCTGTAAAGCTTTTCATACATGTGAAGGTCACTGAAAGCTAGGCGGTGTAGTTGTTCAGAAAGTTTAAAGAATTACTTAGCTTATCCAAGTTCTTGAAGCTGTAATCGTTTGTGTTTGTCAAGCTCTCAAGTACCATCCTAAAGCTCTTCAATATGTGAAAGAAAAATCTTCTGCAGGAGAGTGTGTGGTCTCACAGTAGAACTGTGCTCACTTGAGGTGCTGCTAACACCCATGCCTGCAGAGACTCCCCAGGTCTTTGTGTCCTCCACCAGTTCCTGCCTGTCCTTAACGCTACAGCTCATGAATTAAGTTAACACCACCAGTCTTCAAAGGAAGGTTTGAAACTGTAATTTATGTTTTTTCTACCAGCTGATCTTCTGTTCACTGAAGTTGCAGTTGTCCTTGGGAGCCTGCTTTTGAACTCCTGGGTGAAAAGCAGCCAAACAGTGTAAGGGGTTGTCTTATTAACTGAGAAAGCAGAAAGAGCGTGTCAGTGATTACCCATCTAAGATAGGAGTGGAGCTGGGAAGCAGGACAAATTAGGCATATCCCGTATTCTGAGAGGGCAAGGAGGTTGCTGAGCTAATTACATTAGTCTGTGCCCTAGTATATTAGGGGATATTTGTGTTCTGGGAAGATTTGAAGAGAAGAAGACCTGACTTTAGGCATTATTGAAAAGACTGTCATTCTGTTGCAGGGATTCTGGTGAGGAAAAAGCCTCCCAGCAAGACTAATGCCGCGCCTCATTAGCCTGGCTTATCCTTCCACTGGTCCAAGAGCATTCATAACAGCCCTTTTTTGCTGAAAATGTTTAATTTATAATGACCCTAGACCCTCTTTTGGCAGAGTGGTGTGTATTTACAGCACAGTGAAAGTGAGAGAAATTTCAAACATGAGGTGCAGAAGTGCAATGGTGTTGGACCACTGGACATGTGGAGATGTGACTTGATCTGCAACTGCATTGTCCCCAGGGGCTCAACTGAGAGGTCTGGTAACTGATCAAGTTGTGTGTAAATGCCAATAAAATAGTCTTTATGATATTTACTTAGCACAGAAGAGCATGCATTTTGCAGTCTGAAATAATTAACTGGTTTTGGACTTGGTAGCTCCATTTTAAATAGTGATGATCTGTGTCTCCTAATTTAGATGAGATTCAGGAATGAGAGGGTAGAATGAAGGTTAATACTTAAATTTAGATACTGAAATTCAGACTGATATTTGACCTTTCTTTTTTTTTTTCTTTTTTTTAAACTCCAGTCTTCCATTTGTCTCTCTCAAAGTTGAAACATATTGATCTTAATTTTAATGTTAGTTTTGTGGTGGTGTTTTGGGGCTTGTGGGCATTTATTTTTTTTAAGTTGAAAAGGGGGCACATTTCCCAGCATCACCAAAACTGATGCTGGATTCTCTTTAAAAATATCCTCATATCAGTTAATATTTGTCAAATACTGTCTATAATACTTCTGTTAGTATACATAGGCATTAGTGATTAACCTGGTATGCCCACCTTTGTATTTACCTAAGTTGAATTGTTTACGGGGGATTTGGGAATTAACAGAATAAAAGATGAGCCTTCCAACATCTAGTCAATTCAGAACAGGATTTTGATTTTCAAGTTCATGGTATTTATTGGCAATTGGTGTCTAAACTTCTGGGTTTGTTGAATAAAGCTAAATATACAGTCTATTTGGGAGGCTCTTCATGGCACGGGGGCAGGGGGAAGTGTTTTATTACAGGCTTATCTATGTAATGCTTGTTGTCTTTCATCATCTAACTGCACATCTCCTTGGCTTAGTAACCTATCTCTAACTATTTAGCTTTTTCATTTATCCTTTTGAAAAGATACTGCTACTGTTAAGTGTCTTTCTGCAGTCATTTAAAGTTAAGAGCATCATGATGGGGACAGTTTCTCCTGTAGCCTGCTGTAGGAATTTTCTGTCTTAAAAAGGAGGTTGTCTTTGCAGAGGACATATTACATATTATCTCAGGTAACAGTTGCAAATCAAGTTTCTGAAGAATGCATCACAAGCCACAAAAAAAAAATAAGTGTTTATATTTCAGAGAAAAACTTAAAAAGCAGTGCAGAACAGACACTGCAGTATCCTTTCTGAGCACTTGCACTTGCTGTACACAAGCAAGTGCTGTTGCCCTTCTCTTACTAGAATAGAGAAGTTGAAATTATTCAAAACTATTTGTAATAAAATCATTGGTATCTCCCACCATAACAGAAAAATATAAAATGTTGCAGTTTGACTACCTCCTTTATGTTACATGTTTTATTTTCAGTGGAGCAGCTCAATGGGTGATAAAGCCTAACATGAAGTAGATATTTAAGCTTTACAAGCATTTCATATTAGTATAATAGTTTGCAGTCCCATGCCCTGTGAAAGAACTCTAGTGATGAGGTTCATGGGGTTTGGTTTTGGTGGGTTTTGGCTTTTTTGTTCTTACAGATTTTAAGTCATTCTCCCTCTTTACTCTTCAGCTGCCTCTTGTACTTTTTCCTCATCGGTATCTTTGTTCTTCTTTCAATTAAGTTACTGCTCACTTGTAACATTTCCAGACACTGTCTAGTTACAAATTAGCAGCTACACTAAACGAAACAGATTTTTAGAAGGACACATAAAAGATAAGATTAAAGAAGAAAAAGTACTTACAATTAAAATAGCTAAAAAAAAAAAAAAAAAAAAAAAGAGAGAGAGAGAAAGATTTGTTTAAGAATTAAGAAGAAATTGATAGAGAATTATGAAAATGGCACTTGTTTTGCTTGTATGTAACTTCCCATGCTTGGTTTTAAGAGGCACAAACAGTTACTCTGTTGTAAGAGTCTAAGGTAGGTTTTAATGTTGTGTGTTTTTTCTCTTCAGTGTATTACTAGGACAAATGCATAGCATGTAAAATGTAAAGATACTGGGCCAAATTAAAACCTTGTTCTCTCTGACTTACATACGTGTCCTACCTCCTAATGGAACACAGTTGAAGACTTCAGCTGAATAGTGCTCTGACTTAGCGAAGTCTGCACTATGTGTGTTCACTGTCAGTTTGGTACTATGAGGGACTTCCAAAAAATCCTTTCAGACTATGAACTGTATTTCTCAGTGTAAACTACTATCCCTGGTACTACCTTCCTTTTTTTTTTTTGCCTGCATCTCCCTCATCCTCATGTAAAACAGCAGCAGGAAGGAGGAGAAAGGGAAGCTGGAGGTATCTCAGTTGCTGAACAAATTACAGAATGTCCTTGTAAACTATTTAAAGAGGCTCTGCTCTTGCAAGATGTGTACAAGCGTTGGTGCTAATGGAAACTGCTGCATCATGCTCTCTGCCCCATACAACCTGGCACAGCAGCTCACAGGTTTTGCTTTGTAACCTGCCAGTTGCTGCAGGACCTCCACGGGAGACGGTTGATGCCTTTCTGCTTGTGGAGTTCTATCTGTTTGCAATTTGTTTTCATTGTCTGGAAATGGATCAAATGTACAGCTTGAACACACGTTACTCTAGATGATCTCAAATTCAGCCTGCCACCAACACAGTGAGTTTTTAAAACCTACATATTTTGAATTGAACTTGTGAACGCTTGTAGCAAACCATTCATTCTCCTATGGGAGAGGCTTGGATGCAGTTATTGCCTTTGTGTTCCATGGGTAGAAATATTTAAAATACATAATCTTGTAGTATATTCTAAATCCAGTGTTAATAGAGAGGCAAAAGTCTATATTGTGTATCTGTGGCTTTAATGGTTCATAGTTGATTATAACCTATCGTAATAAATGTGAATATATGACTGAAGTTTTGTACACTAAGTAAAGAGACTGCAATGCTGTTGTCATACTGATGCTAAAAAGTGTTGAAATAAAGTTGTTCCAAGTCCAGTGCAATGATGACATTAATTCCCATTACTCTACTGCACAGAACAACAATAAACTGTGCCAATCTCCTCTGTTTGGGAGGGACAAAAGGGTGGGGGGAAATGTCAGACTGTTAACATGGCTTTCCAGTCCCATTTCAGATATTTATTGAGCCTGCTAACAAATAAGAAATGAGTCCTTGTCAAAAAGAGGGCTTGACTCCTTTTGTTGCCCTCACGCCATTATGTGATGCAAACTTACACAGAAGCGGGTTAGAAAGACATCTTCCATGTTTTGAGACCCTGATGGCTTTTCATATTTCATGTTGAACAATTTAAGCCAAAACGGCTACATTTAAAACCACAATTCCATGAGTGTTTTTCATATTAGCATTGTTGTGCAGGGCTTTTCTTTTCCCCCAGTTTCCGGCATCCTTAGTTTGTAACTTTATAGGTTTATAAAAAGCTTGGAACCAGGATAATTTCAGATTAAAATTCTGGATGATTTGGCTAGGGAGAATAAACAAGAAAAAGACTAGTATGATTGTTAGATGATGCAAGTCCTGCACTTTCTTCCTCCTTTTCCCTCCTATTTGTGGTGTTCTAGCTACATCTTCCAACTCCAAATGAATGTTTCTGGGTTAGGGACAGCGTGTCAGTGGCAACAGTGCCATAGTCAATGGAAGATGGACCTTCTCTTTTGTTACTGACAGTAAGCCATGCTGCTTTCCCTAAGAACACTAAACATTTAGTGGGTTCTGACTGTGTAGACAGAAATACCTATTCCATAAGCATGTGAAGAGGAATGATATACCTGCTTCACCAAAGGTTCTGTTTTGGAGAATGTGTGTAACTTCTAAAGGATGGGGTCACACCTTCTCTTTTGTCTCCTAGTGTTCTACTGCTGCACTGAAGAGGTAAAAGAAACCCAGATGAGCTTTGTATTATTGTATTACATCTGCAGTTTTGGATCATAGTGCAAAGTGTGTGCAATAAGTCATTTGACTCTTCCTCACAGAAAAACTTGCAACCTAAACGAGAGCTCTGTAAGCTTGCTGGTTTAAAAATACATATACATATATATATATATATATATGTATGTATAGAAATGCTCTTTAAATGTAAGAAAGCTTCAAATGAAACTGTTGCTTGAAGAAATTTCTTAGGTATCTTCAATGGATTTAGTGTTTGGGAGATGGGCTTTTATCCTTTGTAGGAGAGGGGAAAAAAAAAAAAGTAGGGAAATGCAATAAATGCATAGATAAAGTGATATTACTGAACATGAGAAAATTTGTAAAGCATATGTACAAATGTAATAAACAGAATTGCCAGAAGGCTGCTTGTGTCAATTAAGCCAGAAGATGGGGGATGGGAGGAATATGACAGGATGGGACAGAACTGTGAGCAACCAGTATAAATCAATTTGTTTCCTGATTTTTCTGATTAAGCTGTGGTTTTGCCTGCGTTGGCCTCTCAGCGATCATAAACTTCTTAGAGAGTCAGGGGATATCTTTCTGCTCCAAGCTGTCAGTGTAAATTTTTTTTAATTACTTCTTGTTTCTCCCTTTTGGTCACTTTATCTGTAACATCTTATGAGGGAATATCAGTTTTCACTACATACTGTTTCTTAATACACAGCTGTCTGAAAAGGAGCTCTAAAGCATTCACTTTTTGCCCTTTCTTTTTGGATACAGCTTCCTTGTGAAGGAGTTTTGTGTATACTCTGTATGTAGGTTTAATGTATGAAATACCAGCTCTCAAGTCTATGGGAATCTTGTTGGCATTGGGGGGGGGGGGGAAGAAGATACGCTACTCGCAGGCTTTTCAGCACAGCTGTTGTCTATCTCTGTGACTGTAAGAACCAAAGTAAACTGAAAAGTCTATACTAAAAACCCAGCAAAGTACAAGTCTTGAATCTTTATGCTTGGTATTTTAATATTACAAACCGAAAACAATTTTATAATGAGAAATCTTAGCAGTGTTCCCCAAATTATCAATTTTATGCTATTTAGCTGAAGTGTTAGGCTCTTGTGATTTCTGGACATAAGTATCATAAATCAATGCAATCACACCTGAAGTCTCTTCCCTGCCATCAGTCTTTCAGGAGGAAGCCTACTGATAGCGTGTTTCTTATGAGGTGTGTTAGGAGATAGAGAACCTATGATTTGCCATTTGTACTGATGCAGGTTGTACGGCATGGATGGATTTATTTGTATATTTAATCACACACACATACACTTACCCATTTAAAAAAAAAAAAAGTCTTTTTGCTACCATTTAGTCTTTTTTAATAAAGCTTGAGTCAATAAAACAAAACTCAGAAAACCTGTCATTGTAGGATGTCCTACTATTAACTAAGTTTCAGCAGTAAGTATCTGTGGTAAGAAGCTGGTGGCATTGGCATTCAGGGCAAAGCTAAGCTTTTGGTGACTGAACCAGAGTTTTTCCTGGAGCTGTACAGAGAGCTTACTTAGTTCTTGGTGTTCTCTATACTCCCTGAGATAGGAAAACTCCTGAGGAATAAACTTGCGTGAAGGAATAACGTCTTGGGATGTAGTTTAAATGGACACATGGTGCTTTGCCAGTCTTAACTTTGTATGATGAGCATCTTCATTTTTGAATAACAGAAGGATTCTGTGACAAGAATCTGTTCTTTACTCAGAACAAGTTCATTACCTCTTGTCCCTCACAATCCCACCCCATTAATTGTTGTATATTCTAGTGTTTAAAGTCTTTTTATCTGTGAGAAAATCCTAGTTTGTTTTTATTTTATTGCACAGATAAAATAAAAATAAAATATTGCACAGATAAAAGTCTTTACAGCTTCATAATCAATTTTCTTACAAGTGTGAATTGATGGCAACAAACTTGAACCAGGGAATAACCCCTTTAGGCAGGGCATGGGAGGAATAATTCAAACTGGAATAAGCACTGAGCAAGTTCCCTTGCAACCTAAGAACATCTGAAGTTTGACACTGGTTCTCTACTTAATCTGTTTTAAAGGAAAGACCGATGCTGTTCTTTTTACTGATGTTTAAATCGGTTTTTTTTCCTGATTTGAGTCTGACATTAAAATAACATCTCTTGTGCTTCCCTCCTCTCCAGTTCTCCCCTTTCCCTCCCCCCAACCACACACACACTCAGAGAAACCCTATAGGTCTTCATTTTTTGCATGTTTTGCATGTAATCCATGCATCTGCATGGATTACACTTTTGGGGGACTGGGGGGGATGTTAGACAACTGTATTTTAAGGATAGGTTTAAAATTTGTACTACTACATGCCTAAACCATCTCTGCAAGGATGAAAGCTTTGTCCCTGAAAGTATTGCAGGAATATCACCTACATCAGTTTCAGGTGGAGGAGGTTTTTGGTAAACAGTGTTTTTAACCTTCAAATGCTGTAGTCTTTCCATATAACTTTCCAATAAGTCATTAGTAATGTACAGGCTAAAGACCCTGGGAGGGATAACTTAGCTCTTTTGATGAGACTCAGGGCTGCAGAGTTGTCCACGTCTGGATCTTACACTGATGGAGATGTTCTGGTGCTTGTAAGGAATTTGTTAGTCAAGATCTTACTTGTATGTAAAGATCTTAAGTGTTTTGTAGCTTTCAGATTTATTTTTTTTTTTAATTTGGCTTGGGTGTGAGTTCTGTTCATTGCTATAAGGTACTTAAAAAACTCAATTCTGATTCTTCAGGAAGCTTCAAGTTATTTCAAAGAGTAATTGTATGTAGCTACTGTCTTGACCTGCTTAGAGAATTCTATGGAAATATTTATGCAAGTCTTTCCTCAGCCTATGCAGAGATACAGCAAACTTTGCCATTGTATGTGCTTGTATCTGTATTGGGGCAATGCTTTCTGGGACTCTAATGTCGCCCTTAAAAAGATCTCTTTCTCATGTTGGCCCTTTAATTGCATGCAGAGCAAATTCTTTTAAGTTTTGTTGGTTTTCTTCCTAAAAATAGTATGAGGTTTAAAAGTAAATACTTGTTTCATCTCTTCAAACTAGTAGTCTGGATCTTTTGTGCCGGTTGTTACTTTGAGAACTTCAGTGATGGAACTGTTTTACAGTTTTGAGTATGTGAGCAGTGTGAAATGCTTAAGAACTGGGAATTATAAACTTAAGCAGCAGTGGTATTTATTAAGTGTAAATAAGGCAATTCTTTAAGCAGGTGTTGTTTATCCTAGGTAATTAAGCAACCTGTAATAGTCACATTGGAAAAGCATTCAAGTTCATCAGGCTCTGGGTGAGCTTTAATATTAAAATATTAAAAATAAAAAGGCTTCTATTTTGTTTTAAGAATTCAGACTCTGAAAATGCAC
Organism: Scolopax mira; assembly: GCA_004320125.1. Classification (NCBI taxonomy): domain Eukaryota; kingdom Metazoa; phylum Chordata; class Aves; order Charadriiformes; family Scolopacidae; genus Scolopax; species Scolopax mira. The sequence continues at coordinate 69,852 of BJBW01000894.1, forward strand.
ATGATGTTGCTTGTATAATATAATTTCATGAGCTAAGCTATTGAGGCCAATACCTATTGTAAATGCACCTTATATAAATATATATGTCTAAGTAAGTGGGTGGTATGCAGACATTCTACTGCTATGAGTAGTAATTGCCATGTTATAACTGGGAAACCACAGGTGATAGCTATATGTTTTCCCTGAATTTCTATAAAACTCATAAATATTGCAATTTTGGATTCTGTATGTAGAACTCTGGAGACACCATTTGTTTTAAAATACTTTGTGTATTCTGTTTTTCCTATAAATTCTTGCTTGGTTTGTTTTACAGATATCAAATAAGTAGCCCTTTAGGAGAAAAGCTTTTATATGCATAGTACTCATATTTTAATTGTTGATACCTGTGTGTAAGATGAACAGATTTCATTCTAATTAAGTATTGTCCTACTTTTTTCTTCTTAAAGGCAAGTAAAAAAAAAATCATTATTTTAAGGTACTTCAAGTACTTCAGTATTTGAGTACTGGAGTTACACATTGGTGTGTTTTGTGACCTACATGCTTCCTCCACACGCACGTTTGTGCAGAAGCTATAGAAAGCTAAATAAGGCAGTTCAAAGGAAATGAGAAAGGTCAGGTAGAAGAAGGGACTTACCATACGTTATAGGTACAGAATGCTGGCCTGTCAAAAATCATGTTACACACTTATAACGATGCAGATGCCACTGTAGCATCCAGACGGTTTTTTGTCCCCTAACCAAATGTATTTTTTAAAGTCTTTTTTATAGCCTACCCTTTCCCCTCCCTTCTGTGCCCTTTATGAAACTGTTCCTAACCTCTTGTTGTAACATGCTTTTCTATTATTAACTTGTTTTTAAATCTTCATAAAATGTTTCTATGAAATGTCCAGTTGCTACTTTTGATACTGCAAAAGATCGCTGCATTCCTTCCATGCAAGTTGAAAGAGGAAAAAACCCAACCCCTGAAAAAGGATCATTTTTTCTGCATCTCCTGCTTTGAATTAATCTAGAGCCAATCCTGAGAAATAACAATTTTTATTTTTAACCACAGTGCAGTGTTTTTATTTTTTCTTGCTTTCAGATTAAAGATGAAACATAATTTTGCACAGCTGTGGTATATTGATGGCTTCCAGGTATTTAGATAGGAATCAA
>BJBW01000895.1:5420-76289 GCA_004320125.1 Scolopax mira
GGGAGGTTCAGGTTAGATATTGGGAAATATTTCTTTACTGAAAAGGTTGTCAGACATTGGAATGGGCTGCCCAGGGAAGTGGTTGAGGCACCATCCCTGGAGGTGTTCAAGAGACGAGTTGGAGATGAGTTGACATGGTGCTCGGGGATATGGATTAGTGTCAGATTGGTGTTGTTTTGGGTGTGGTGTGGGGTTTGTGTGGGATTTTTAGTTTGTTTGTGGTTTGGTGGTTTTTTTATTGTTGGGGTTTGTTGGGGGGTTTTGGTTTTGTTTGTTTGGTTGGTTTTTGTTTTCATTGGTTGGACTAGATTATCTTCAAAGGTCCCTTCCAAGCTAGGTGATGCTGTGACTGAAGGTGAACCTGCTGGCAGGTTTCCCGCTTCTGTGGCACAGTCAGCAGAGCGGAAATCGGAGGATGGGTTTTGCTCACAATAAAAGGTTATGTATGTGTGTTTAAACTCTTGTAGAAGTCAGCTGATGTACAAGCAGGTGAAGGAAATTTCTGCTAGCATTCAACCAGCATGATGCCTTTTCACACACAGCTCTGATATGGAAAATTGTGATTGGAAAAGAGGCATAGTAAACTTTTATTCTTAGCAGTCATTTCCTAAGTTAATATAGTCTTCCTTAGGAAAGGTGTTTAACTGCAGCTGAACCAGCCAGGGTAACTGAGATTTAGGTTGTTTAAACATTTGCTAAAAAAGGGTAAGGTTTGGGGGTTAATTTTTTTCCAATTATTTTTTCACTAAAATCCAAGGCAGATGCATCTCAGTTTGTTCCATTGCTGTATTGCTTAGGTTACTGTTTAAGGTACATGGATTTAAGGCCTGTGAAAAGCACACAGCACTTTCCAAAATGAGGACTATAGTTTGGATCTTGCACATTTCTCCAAGGTGGGACTATTTTTTTCACACTTTGGGCAGGTACAGGAATATTCAGTTGCCATGAGTCACTTTCTGGTCATTTCCAGTGCTACCAGCTTTCAGGGTTCTAATTCTTGCATTCTTGTACTTCCAATGTTCAAGACATTTTCATTATTTTTAAATCCCCAGATTTTTTCTATTATTACCTTGGAAAAATAACACTCATTTAAAAATAAAATTTTCATCTTTAAACATTTTTGTTATAAATCTGTGAAGTAAGGAAAAAATACATAGCTTTCTGGTTCTCAACCTTTTACTGAAATCTCATGATCGTCTCTTGTTAGATCTTGGTTTTGTTGGGCTCTGGCAATAGGAAGCAATGTATATAGTACTTAACCTAATGCCAAACTGTGTTCATGTTTTAAATTGGCACTGAGAAAAGGCTCGGTAGGCCATTAAGTATGCTTTATTTTTTTTTCAGTTAGTATTATTGGCTAATTTCTCATATTGGCTGGTTTGACAGTTCTCTGGCCTTTCTGTCCTCAAAAGATCTTCATAGAGAACTACCAATAGTGTGTTGGTTTTTGCTTTGGTTGTTTGGTTTTTTTCCTTCTAATATTTAAAATTCATCATTTTCACTTTCTATAGATTGGGAACAGTTTCTTGCCCCCTTCTGATTTTGATTTCCAGTCCATAGGGTTCTGAACAGAGAAACACTGCCTTCAATAAAATATGCCATGGTTGCACAGCAGCTTCTTTTATTGTTCTGTAATAATATCTTTGGATGAAGTGTCTCTTTTGACTTATTATTTTAATTAGTTTTGATTCACTTTGGTTGTTGTTCTCTCTTGTGCATACAGAAAACTGTCTTGCAACAAAGTTTACTCAAAAACCTGCCCCATTACAATTATAGACATTTAAAAAATGACATATCAGCTCCTCCTGATGCTCCTCGTTGCAAGCAGGGTAAGATGTTTTGAAGGTTTATCTTGTCTCAGACACGCTGTTGGGAAGCGTTGTCCCACTGGGCTCTCCTGCAGTGCCTGCTGCAAACTGCATCGTGGAGGAGCTGACTTCAAACCCCAACTTCCTCTGTAGTTACAGGAAGGTTCCTGCCTGTCTGGGCTTTCATATCCTAAATATAAAATAGGTTATTTAGTCTGCACGACCTGCTGAGTTGAGTGTATGAGAATTTGCATACATCAGCAGGAGGAACTAAAACTTAAGCTGGGTTCAGTAAACCTATTACCAAAGGATCCTCCCAGATTCTGCAAGCCCCTATCTGTTTCTACCACAAGAAAGGTTTGGTTTTATTTGATGCTTTGGGTATATACAATCTGTATTTATGAGGTTTTGTAGGATCCAGCGATGTCTTATTGCACTCTCCTCATATTCAATAAGTTAAACTTTGACTGTTGTACTCTAAGATCCACCGAGTAGTGGATGAGCTGCTATCAGAAAGGCAGAGAGACCAAAAATAGATAAAATGGAATCCCAGCATACTACTTTTCTTCTGTCAGTCATCTTGCTAAAGAGAAAAAAAATAATCAGGAAAAAAAACCCTATAAATGTAATCCACAAAGTTGAAAGAACTGGAGAGAAAACAAAGTTGTAAAAAAGTGATTACAGTTTATTTTTTCCATCAGCGCACTGAGATGGTTTGATCCGATTTAACAGTTTAACTGTGATATAATTTGTGATGTAAAGCTCCAAAATACCAATCTGATTTGTATTTTCAAATACTGTATTTTCAAACCCTGAAGAAGGGTATACGTAGATTCAGAAGAAACTAATTTAAAATTTAAATTTAATTTAAAATTTAGCATTTACTAAACCTACTACGTCATGTAGAAAACACATACCAACTTCTTTCAAGAAAAGAGAAACACTAAAGAAAGGCTGCTTGGGACTTCACTTTAAGAAGTTTTCGGTAGCTGAAGTTTTTTGAACCAGCCTGCATTGCTAAGAACTATCCGAGTCAAAATAAAACAGTCAAGTTTGTTTCAAAGGATAAAACAATGGCTTCAGAGACAATATGTCTTTCTTAAGGACTCCCAACCCCACCTGGGCTTTAAGCAAGGCCTTATTGCCCCAGGTTAGGCACAGAAGTGCTCAGAGACATTTCAGGCAAGTGCATAAGTTGGGCTGGATAAATCAAGTCCGTGTGTTTCTGCATAAATACTAGTGGGATGGCAATGGCAGTACACATTTTGAAGTATTAAACATTTGAAAATTGTCAGATTTATGGCTGTATATCAAGGCACTGAATCACTTAAGGATCTAACAACTGTAAAATATGTAAGGCTTGTAACATTTTGTTATGTGTGGAAAACAGGCTAAATCCAGCATTTCCTAATATCTGGGAATTCTGACCAATCTTAAAAAAAAATATTATCTAAATTCCTCATTTTTGAAGGATTTCTGAAAAAGATAAAAATGCTGATTGTATTTGTAGAATCCATACTTTCCTTTTATCCTCCCATGTCTTATCATCTTAATGTTAATGCCAACTGTACCATCTGATTCTTCTATCGGTTGCTATACATAACCCTATAGTTCAAGCAGAGATATCTAAATTGGTGCAACTTAGCTCATTGTTGAAATTAGGCTTCAGAACCCAAGAGTATTCTGGAACCCAAGAACCCAAGAGAGCTGGAAAATGAGGGTCCAACTGTGCAGTCCTGTGGGAAGTGCTGTCATGTTTCTCAGGTGTTTGGGGTTCTGAGGGACATGCACTTCAGAGACATCCCTTGTCTCTCGGCATTACTAATGGTGGCATGAGCTGGATGTAGCTCTTCAGTTACCATATGTACCCATCTCTTCAGGCTGTTCGTGTTACACGGCAGTTTTGGCAGTCTGCCGGGATTTTTCTGAGTAATGCAAGTGCTGGGGAATAATAATATTAACCCCTTTGTACCTAAGCCATCCATGAGTAGGATTTTGTGGAGCAGAGAGTGCTTTGTAATCTCTGCTGCTCACCTTTCCTCTTCCTCTGTGCCCTTCAAAAAGTTTGTATGGTAGAATCATAGAGTATCTCAAGTTGGATGGGATCCATAAGGGTCATCAAGTCCAACTCCCTGCTTCTTGCAGGACTAACCAAACTAAACCATATCATTAAGAGCATTGTCCAGATGCTCCTTGAACTTTGACAGCCTTTGACCACTTCCCTGGTTCCAGTGACCAATCACCCCCTCAGTGAAAACATAACTGTTAGTAGCCTATTGAGGCTGTTTAGGCTACAGTCCATTAAGGCTACTCACCTATTTAGAGAAGTGCATATGGATAAACTTTCTAAGGTGATAGTGTAAAAAAGGAACAGGAGATGATTCTCCTACATTTTTCCCAGCTATTTGAAAAGAGAATGTGTGATTCTCTGTTTTCCCCGTTCTACTTCACTGCCAAGGTCAAATATGAATGGCAACCACAGTGGTTAATGCTGACAACCCTTCTCCATCCTTGTCTCTCTTTTAGAAGTGAAAGATTTGCAGTAGCAATATAATACAGCACTGCAGCCTTTTTCTTGGGTAAACCTCACAAATTTCTCCATGGAGTGATTTCGAGATCATCAGAGGACACTAATCCTATACTGAGAGCTGGTGGCAGGGGACAGTTGAGTTATGGTGACAATATTAAAATATTGACAGCACGCCTCTGCCTTAAGGATAAGACAACTTTATTTTGATAAAAGAAGGACAGAAAATAAACCGTTGGTTTCTAATGCAGAGAAATGAACACAGAAAAAAAACAAATCCTTACAGGCTTGAATTTCTGGAAGAACACAAGCACATTTGTTTTACTAACACTAATGAGTTCTAGCAAGTTATGAAAGTCTTCATCAAAAATCATTTGAGAGCTCTACATGGGCCCAGACGACATTGCCAAATATCCTTTGCTGCTTGTCTCTGCTCAGCCTTCCTCCTCTTATGCTTTTCTTCCTCACTCTTTTACTGGAAGATTTTTTTGCTGAATGTTATGCTGAGCTGCTGTTACCCTACTCAGTGTGGGAAAGCGAGGTACGTGCCATTGACAGGCTGCACCCTCACGTAGCTTGTTGTGTACCAGCCCAGTAGACCTGCAGGTCCTCAGGCTTGTTTGTGAGCTTCCCTGGGCTTCCTGCCTAGGAGCAAACAATACCATTTAACTAGCTCTCGAGTCGACACTAATTGAAGCAGCATAATTATCAAATACTTGGACTCATTCCACATCTGAAATGAAACAGCTGTGTTATAATGTTATGATCAAATTCTTTCACTGTTATATGACCTAATAAATTAACGGTTGGGAATCATGCATTTGTGACTCACAGTCTGTCACTAAAACATACTAATGTCATCAATGGTCTTTTGGATAAATTTCTCTGAATGGGTACTGCTTTACTTAAGCTGAAAAGAAGCGTGGCTGTTTCATGCCACAGGTTCTAAGAGGACTGAATTAGTGGTCTCTGGTCTACAGAAGAGTAATGAAGAAACTAGAAAATAATGAAATATTTCCATAGAGAATTGGCTTCACGTGAGGACCAACTGCCTCAGCAATTTAGGGAGAGACGTAGGCCAGCTCCTGAGAGCTCTCTCAAAATTATCCTGCTCAAGGAGCTGTCTGGATACACTTTCTGTAGACTGATTGCTCTGGAGAAAGAGTAATACAGCATCTTGCAGACTAAGCCTTGCTACAGCAGGCCTAAGGGTGAAAAATTAAACAATTCCATTCTCACTAAGCAAAAGATTAATATCTTGTTTGCCAAATTATAATTAGTTAAAACTACGAGCAATAAAACATTCTTCTGAATTCAACTAAACATGACTTCTCTTCAGCTCTTCATGTAGTTTCATTTGCTGGGGTACTGGAAATTTAGCATCCTTTCATATAGCTTGGCCTGCCTTAGACACCTTTCAAAACAAAAGTTATCTGCCCTCTTTTTCCTTTCTTCTATTTTATTTAGTAGGAATGCAACCACCAAAAAAGGCAGCAGAGTTAAATGGCTTCTAAATAACGTCATTTAGAATTAGGAAGTCTCATTTCAAAATTGGAAATGTGACCAAAGAAGAGAGAGAATAATTTCAGTGCTGCAGAGTTAAAACTACAGTACAGCTTGCCAAAATAGATCTTGAGGAAGAACTAGCTAAAAGCATAAAATTTCATGATTTTTTTTTCCTTTCTTTCAAATCTAGCAGAAACAGGAAGGTCTGCCAGAGATCAGCAGACCTGGAAGATGCTGGACCTGTAAAAGGGAGAGCACTTCTGAAAGAGAATCCCATAGATGAAAAACTCAGTGAATTCTTAGCCGTGGTGTTAACTATTGAGGAGTGTGGGATACGGCAGCTTCCTCAGGATCAATGGTGCAATTTTGCATTTTCCTTAGGTCAGTTGTGGTCTAGCCTGTAGGTCCTTTGCTGTACCTGTGTCTTGATGTGCAGATCCTGCCTTCCCGCTCGGGTTTGTGCTGCCATCCCCAAGCAATAGTTTGCCAGTCTTCCTGAAAAAAAGAAAGAAATAAAAACTGTAGGGTCAGCGACCAACTTAACCATCAAGAAACACCCAGAAAGCCTCTTGGCTGCAGGCACTGCCACAGGAATAATATTTTGCTGTTAGATCGATGTAAGCCTAAGCGTACCCTGAGGAGCATTGTCTGGTTTCATAGACGCCATGGAAAGGTTTTGTAACTGACTGAAAAAATGAACAGTAACAAATCATCAGGAGAAGGTGTTATTCTGAGGGTAACTCAGATTCGGAATTTCTGAACAGAAGTTGTATCTGTTGCTCTGCCTCGATAGCAGAGCAATGGAACATAACAAATACAGCACTGCTCTTAGAGTTGGAGAAATGACCCTGAGAACTGAACTAGGAAGCTTGTTTCCTCTGCTGGAGAGATGGTACAGTCCCTTAGAATCACTGGAAATGTAGTTTAAAAAAAAAAAAAAAGCCAAATGGCATTTAGAAAGGGAAATCGTGTTTTGAAGGGGTCAGTGGTTACATGGATAACTACCTTGATTCTTTCAGCTTTGATTTGGATATTCAGAAAGACATGCTTAAAAGCCAGGCTATTCTGTAGCAAGAGAAAGTGACCTCTAACATAAAGGATAAGAAATAAAGGGTAGAAATAAATGAGCAGTTTTCAAAATAGAGGGAAAAGTTTTAGAGGGCTTTAACTGCAGCTCCTACTTTATAAACTCTGTATGGTTTGGTCTCATCATGTCTCTCTATTCTTTCTCTATAAGGTAAATTAAGCAGTTCATATTAATTATCTCACCTTGCCTTTGCAGGAAAAGATGACTCTGTGTTTCAACAAAACCTCCTAGAAAGTTGCATGTGTACCTTCACAGCACTTATCAGGAGGTCTGCTTTCCTGCTTTATGTCTTACAGACGAGCAATGCAGAGTCTAGTCCTCAGATGTAGGTGGAAGCTCCAGCACTGCTTCATACTGGGGGTAATTTTAATTCAGCTGGTTTACAGATGGGCTTCACTGGGTACTATTCAGTTGTCTAAATGCAGATGTCTAGCACTGGTTTAGATGCCCCAGGGTACCCTGGTAAGCTCCTGTTTTTTACTCCAGGCTTTAGGTATCCTGAAGGTCCTATGTCTTATCTACCAGTCATGGTCTGGTCTCTGTGATAACCATGGGTAACTAAAATAGCATTAGGTATTACCTGTTTTGAGTATGTCAAAGGACATGTACCTGGGGAGGAAAAACCCCAGGCACCAGTACGTGCTGGGGGCTGACCAGCTGAAAAGCATCTTTGCAGAAAAGCTGGTGGACCTGGTGGACACCAAGTTGAACATGAGCCAGCAATGTGTCCTTGCAGCAGAGAAGGCAAATGATAGCCTGGGCTGCATTAGGCAAAGTGTTACCAGCAGGTGAAGGAAGTCCCCATCCTTGGGGAAATTCAAAAGGTGGCTTTAGGTGGCCTTGCTTGAGCAGGAGGATGGACCAGATACCTCCAGAGGTCCCTTCCAGCCTCAGCCTTTCTGTGATTCTAAGGCAACTGAACTGTGGATGTGAAATTTGAATGACCAGCCTTCTTAGATCCAAAGTTCTTGTATACAAATGAAACTGGTCACTTTTCATTTTATTTCTGTTTTCTGTTCTTTCAGTGTGTTTATGGCTATGTTTCGTGGTTGACCAAGGATGCCAGTTAGTAGGGGACAGGAAGAGTGACAGTAAATTAAATTCTTCATGTTTTACATCAGGTAGCTCCAACACATGCTATAGATTTGTATTCATAAGAGACAGAAAAAATAATTTTGGTATCCCAATATTGAGCAAGAACAAAACACAGCTATTAATTTGTAAAAGATGTCTTTTATTTATTGAGCAAAAGTATTAAATATTTCTTTTGCCCTCTATAATGACAAGTTTCACATTTTTTTTAACATAAGTACTAGAAAAACACTGGACAAAATTCAACATACTGAGAAATAACCAGTGCAGTTTCAATACGTGTGAAAACATTTTACTTTCATGTTAAATATGAATCAAAAAAATGCATCAGTCAGGAGAGAAAACTTTCGAAATTGTTCCTTCCTATATACCTAAATCTCTTCATCTGATGAGTGAGGAAAGCAAGCCCTGAGCAGTCAGTAAGTATGAGGTCTCGTCTTGTCAGAGTGTAAGGAACGGGTGCCTGTAGGACTGTTTGACAGCCCCGGTGGAGTTGTAACACAGCAACTGTCTCCAAGCAACTGTGCGGCCGCCCGGTGGTACAGCCGCGCTGGAGGAACCCTGGGCTGCTCTGCCAGTGCCCACCCTGGCCACCCAGCCCTCGGGTCGTAGCTCCTGCTGGAAAAAGGCAAGCTCTGACTGCCTTCCAGATGGCCCCTTGCAGCAAGAGGCAGCTATTCCTGCAGGTGGAAAATCGGATTGGGTCATCAGTTGCCCACGTCAGTCTTTTTGCCAAAATAACTCAAACGTATTAATCAATTCAGCTCTCTCGTCTGTACCAGCAGCGCCTGTCACAACGTTATTTTTGCAGCTAACTGAATCTAAACAAGCTCTCAAAACCAAAACAATGCCTTTGCAGGCCCAGCTCAAAATAGCTATCTGGGTAGATTTAATCTGATTAACTACAATTAATATATATCATTGAAAGAAAATCTGTTTGTTTGGTATAATTTCTCCCCAGCTGCTTTATCTAAATGCAAAACTAGCAATACATGTATGAAACTTCTTTTAAATAGTAATGTTGTTTGTTGTCCCTGTTCTCCTGATAAAAGTCATCTTTTTGTATATTTGTTGTATTATGTTTCATTTAGGACCACTCCAGCCATTGTATAAGGTGAGGAATGCAGCAGTGTCCGCTTTTACCCGAGTTCAATTCCAACATAACATTTTGAATCCTTTATGGAAGGGAACTGTAACCTTCTGAAATAATTGGGGGCTTATAATTTTGCAGAAGTGCTTTGAGACAAAACACTGGTGGCAGTATGAAGATGAAAAGCTTTATCCTTTACTTAGGGGGATAAAGAGATGGAAAGAGGGAAAAGGACATGAAAGAACTATTCCCAGAATGGGAGCAAGCACAAGATTGTTTCAACAATACAATTTTCTTACCAGCACTGATTTCAAGTGTTTTGCCAAAACTGTTCCAGCAGTAGCACTGGTGTATTCCTGCTTGTATGCACTGGCCCTGAACACTGAATTGGGATCAGAAACCTGTCTACCTTCTGTTACCTACCAGCATAGCAGGTACTGAACTTCAGGAACCAGCACTTCAGTTTCTTCTTGAGCAGTAGGTTAAGAAAATAAGGCTAAATCTACTTTTTCTTTGTTGATTTGCTGGCTGTTTCCTTTCCCCGTGATTGAATAGACAGGCTGGTGGGTGACTCTAGGAAATACACTGCAATATATATATTGCCTTCCAATTTATTCCCTGTTCTCTCTTCTTCTGAAATTCTAGTAAGTTCACAGTGAATGAGTTCTGTTAATGACCATACATTAATAGTGGATAACTATACACCCATTTTATACATACGTTCTGTAAAGTTCTTTTTACTTCTTTACAGCAGTTGTGAAGTAGCTGAATAGAGCCAGTTCCCAGTGTACCATCTACAAGATCTCCACCTTGTGCAGGCTGCACTTTGGTTGTGGTCCTTGGAAAAGTGTTATCTGAGTTGGAATTGTTTGCATGGACTTGATAATATGGGTAATGTGTTTCTGCCCATAGGACTTCAGGATGTTGTTACCCTATGTTATCCTTTGAAGGATGGATTGATTGCTTCAGATATGGATATATATATATGTAAACGTATATATATAAATATATATATGTACGTTGCTTTATGCTTGACAGAGAACTGCATCCCACCTATTCCATGATTAGATTTCCATCCCGAGAATATGAGATATATATATATATAATTTTTTTTTTCCTGTGAATATAGATTAAGCTGCTGGTTTTCTTCTTATATTCTCCTAGAATATTATTCTATTTTTTCAGGGCAAAAGAGGTGGTTCATTTTCATTAGCTCAAGGTAGCAGCAGGAGAGAGAAAGCTGCCGGCTCCTGAGAAAGCCTGAGGCCTGAGGTGCCCCAAACCTTTCTGTGTGGTTGCTAAGGGATGGGGAGAGCTTGGTGGGACACCCTGGCCTGGGGACCGGTGCCGCAGGTAGCAGCGAGGCAGCTTGAGTGTGTTCTTCTCTTTCTGCTTCCCACGGAGAGAAATAGAAAACAGGCTGGCAATCCATAACTCCCTGGCCCACTCCTTTCCTTCTTCTCCACCTCCTGCTCCACCCCCATGATGGGACTTTTAATAAATCTGTCAACAAATAAATGAAATGTCCTGGAAGTGAAAATGGCTTCGCGTTTTGGACTAGACCTCTGAACTGAAGGAGTTGGGGAGGAATGGAAGCACCACCTCTGTATCACTTGCAGACCTGAAGCTGATGCCGGGGTTTGTGTTCTTTCTGTGAGATCCGTGGGAAGAGCCAAAAAAAAAAACAAACCCAGCTGCAATCCAACTCTTAAACCTTTCTGGTGATCCTGGGCTTGTCCTTCATTCTGCCTGCATGTGTTTTGAATAGTTTTAATTATCTCCGGTATTGAAAGTATTTATTATATTCCCTCAATTACTGTGCAATTGTAGGTTCTCAGCGTTCACTACCAGTTTCATAGAAAATATTAATTTTTCCATACAGGCCTCTTATTTTACTGGTATTTGATGTAGTCACATTCTGATTATTTTACTCTTTACTGTTACTGATTTTCTATTTATTAACATAAAATTCTCTGCTCTTTAGAGATAGGATTTTTGCTTTCAAGGTGTTTCTTGTATGTCTCCTCCTTTTATCATTTATGAAATTAAATTTTACCCTAAAAAACAGACAAGCTTGTTACTTAAAAAGAAGGCTTATCTGATGGCACCAGACACCTGTAATTTTTTCCATGTATTTTTTCATAGAAGAGATCTAGTTTAATGTCATATCCAGCTTCCTGCTATAATTTACATTTTCCTGTTGTGTTTCATAAAGACCATAACGGATAGACATCTTTTCTTGGAAGAGTTCCAGCTTTGCAATTAGCTAAAAATGTTAGAAATGCAGAGAGAACTGTTATAACTGAGGTCATGTTAACTATGAAGATATTATTTCTCATTGGAGGCATTTAAAGTAATGTTTTTTGAGAAATACGTGGTAAAGAAGTTGTGTATAAAAATGAGTAAACTTACTATATAAGCACCATCCTAATTTATTAACGATAACTGCAAGGCACCTCTTGACTTCTGTGAGTGACAAGGATACTTTATCAGATAAAGTATAAATAAATGCTAAAATCACGTTTTATCCAGATTTTTAAAACTCAATAATGTATTTATTTTCTTCTGTTAATAAAAGCCCACCCAGTGGTAATTCTTTCAATGTAAAATTTCATGTTATTTTCTATGCAATATACTCTTTAGGAGTATATTGCATAGAAAAGCTTTGAGTAAAAGTAGCCTCACTTTATACTTTAGTCTCAGGCATAACAGGCTCCAACCCCAGTGAGGAAAGTATTTTTCAGGAGTCATCCCTACTGGTTTGTTGGTGGGGAAAAGGTGGGTCAAATTGACATGAATGATAAATCACTGTGACATTCCATCCATACTTTCGAGTCCACACTGAATGGATGGAGGTGTAATTATTGCAGAAATAATCAGAAAAATCATCCTCCAGTTTTCTGTTCTGTGCATGGGATGAGTGTGGACCACAACAAAACTGGAAGTTGGTTTTGTTACTACCTCATATTTCAGTAAATCAAGACAACCTACTGAATAGTCCTCAAAACCCCTGAGTGTTTACAAATGTTTCCAAGCCTCAAAATACAGATTTGCCTTCACCTGTTTTTCTATTTTGACTTAAGATTTTATTTGGTCTCTTTGTCAAGTGGGGTTTTTTTGCTAGAGAACATTTGTTTTCTAGCTTTAGCACAGGTCATCGGTGGTACTGTCTGCGTAGTGTTTGCCTTGTTATTGTTTCTCATAGATAGCAGTGACTAGAAATAATCAGGAAGTGTTTGCGTTGTGGCATTTGGTTTGACTGCTCTAATTACCCTCTTTTTTCCAGTTTTCTGCACTAAGCTTTTAAGCTACAGGTTCTGTTTCAACGTTAGAAACTCAAAAAGACCAAGTTGTCTCATTAATTCAATTAAGCCTTCTTGCTGGACAAAATTTAATGAAGTAACTCATTTTGAGTTTACTTGCATGTGCACACTTAGTCTGCTTATGCCTTCTTGGGAAAAAAAAGAGTTTTAAATTAGTACATCTTGGACTTATTATGAGGTCTTTTTTGTATGGTTTTCCATGAAAAAGAAATTGGGGAAGGAAAAAAGATGATGCAGTTCATTGCATACTTAGCTTGGCAAAGTTGCCAATATTATTATTACAGGGTTCTAAGATTTGTTTGGGTTTGTTTGGTTTTGCCCTGTGACAGTACTAGGGTTTGGCATAAAAGGATGCGTATCTCTATTTGTACATGTGGTCATCAAGGACTTGGTAGATGAATAAACATTTTTTAAATGAACCATATAAACAGTGCTAAAGGCATGTGTAATAGTAAGGACTTTCTGTATTTAGCTTGTGATTTACCTTGTGTGCAACTTCTGATCTTGTGAGATGAAGTAGAAAATACATTTCAAAAATTTTACTTTATCAAAATACATCTGGATATTTTTAATTTTTTAGTGAAGAGCAGTTGAAGTGGAAACTGCTAAAAATAAGGTCACAGGAGGCCCATAGCCATCAAAGAATTTAGAAGAGGATTACAGAGTACTGAGTGTGGTACCTTTGACCAAAATATAATTGTAGCCTGAAGCGAAAGACAACTACTCTAAGGTATATGAAAAATGGTGATAGCCAAACATAGCTAAAGAAATCAATTTGAAGCCCTTTATAAGCTTTTATGTATAAGAATTCTTATGTATAAGAATTATACGTAAGTCCTTATAAGCTATAAAAAGTTTGTAGTTAGTGAACAAGTGGGTTTTATTGCTAGTTTTACATGTGCAGTGTGTTAGTTAGTATCTAGTATCTTAGTTTTAAGAAAATTTACCTCTCACTCTTGTACCATCTCTGGGAATGTTGAACCTTTGGCTTCACATTTCACCTCGGTGTTATATAAACGTGGCGGGAACAATGTTGTTTGTCTTCTCCCTTCCGCCCCCCCCCCCCCCCCCCCCCCCGCCAAAATACCATCAGCTGTGACTTGGTGAGGGTGCTCAAGACATGAACATACACCTTTTCTAGAAGTCCCTAACAACCACAGTGCTTGGTCATGTTGACTGTTAAGAGATTGAAGGTATTGTGTTTTGTAAAACGCTTCTTCCATAATTTGAATGTCTCATAACGCAAAGCAGTTTTTAGTATTATTGTGTATCAGTTTCTGTGCAAAGTTTGCGTTTACATTATCTATACCTGATATATTATATTTGTTTTTTCCATGCTGATAAGCAGTTTTATTTTTATTTTCTTCCCTCAAACTGAATGCTGTCCAGGAGCTGGTTGATACAGGCTTTATTCCTCGGCGTTCTCCATGCTCCTTTGCCTCTATCTCTCTTGCTTATTCAATCAACATCCATCATAGTTGCATGAAGTAAACTCAGATAAATATTATTTGGATTAACTTCGACTTTCTTTTGGGTATGCTAATCTGATCAAGTGACTGTATTTTTAAATATCAGGAGGTTTAATTTCATTCTCCTGATCGGTAATGCAAATAATCGTTTTAGTTATATCATATTACTGAGTATTTTAGTCAAAAGGACTCCATGTGATTATCACATTACGTATAGTTACTAGTGAGATGAAGAAAAATAGCTGAGTTAAACAAAAGTCTGATTTGGCTGAATTTTTTCCTCATTGGTATCAAATAATCTTTGTTAGATTTGAAAATGCATGACAAAAGAAAAACCCTTTAAAGAGAGATGGATTTGGGGAAGATGAGGTGAATCAGCTAGAAGGCTCAAACAGTGACCTTCTGCCTCTTAGGTAATTGTTGGGACTAGTGTGGGAGATTATTTTTAATCTGTGACCAATACGTACAGCTGCCATGGACCACAATTTTTCAAATTCTTCAATTTCAAATTCTTCAAATATTTCAAATTCTACATGACTTGGGTTTTTTTTCCCAATTAATGTATTGCAGAGGTTTACACACCTGTAATTTTCAGCTTCTGATTGTGCTGGGTTAACTTCCCTGTTTAAAGACATAATGCAGGCTCCAGCCTCCTTTTTATACTAACTGATATTTTTAAATAGCAAAAAACTATTTTGTACAGCTTATCCCTGTTTGATTTGGCCTATGACTCCTCTATAAAGCTTTTTTTATCAAGCAGATGTGCCTGCTTAAAAGGCACATCTAAACTCATCTACCAAAGGATCTCAGGTTTTGAAATAACTGTTTTCCTTCTTTCTTAATGCCAGGAAGGTGGGCAAATAATGTACTTTCTGAGTTGCCAATACCAAATCAAAATTGCTACATCCAGGTGTCACATTCCACCTTCAAACACTCATGTACTTCCGGGAATGTATATGATGGCCAAGCTTTGCAGTCAGGGACATAACCTATTCCTGACCTTCATCTGGGTCAACAAACCAGTATTTTGCTTGGGTTTCCTGAGGAATTTGATTTCCTGTGAGAAACTAGAGTGCTGAAGCATGCCATTATATTTTCCTTCCAAAACAGACCACAGACTTATCCAGTAGGTTTTTTATTTGGTTGTAAGGATCCCATGTCTGCTCTGTTTTAATGCATTTTGCGTTGAGTTTCACTGAGATGGAGGCAGGGAGCAAAAGGGGCTCTCTGCAGAATGTGACGCAAGTCATATTCTGAATTGGAATAAAGTGAAAATCTTGCTTTTCTCGAATACTCTCTGGCTTGTTTCTGTGCCAAGAGCTAATGGTCATGCATCCACTCAAGCCCCATAAGTGGAAGTACCTTTGCCTGGTAAAGTGCAGGGTGTTAGACACACTCTCCTCTGGAGCCCTTTCCTGCTATCCAGAGTAATTCCTCCTTCAGTGTGCTGGAGCAAGGATGTCACTTTGAGGTGTCTACTTTTTCCTGGGTGTTAAAATGCGTATGTGATGGGTTTTCCTGGGAGTGCTAAGAGTAGTAGTGTAAGGGAGACATTATAGAAGCTTTCCAGTATCTGAATGGGGCCTACAAGAAGGCTGGAGAGGGACTTCTACAAAGGCATGTAGTGACAGGATGTGGGGTAATGGCTTCAAACTGGAAGAGGGGAGATTTAGATTAGATATCTGGAATAAATTTTTCACTCTGAGGACGGTAAGACACTGGCCCTGGTTGCCCAGAGAAGCTGTGGCTGCCCTATCCCTGGAGGTACTCAAGGCCAGGCTGGATGAAGCTTTGAGCAACCTGGTCTAGTAGTGGGAGGTGTCCCTGACCATGGCAGGGGGCTGGATCTGGATGGTCTTCTAGGTCCCTTCCAACCCAACCATTCTATGATTCTCACACTAGAAATACAAATCTCAGGAGAGACCCGGGGTCCATGTCCTTGCCCTTGGAGGGGTGTAGTGGAATTGGAGCATTTCCCTTGTGGCTGTTCCCCAGCCCCCGTGCTTGAGCTCAGTGGCATTTGCCAGTAGGTTGCCCAGTGTTTATTGTTCTTCACAGGACAGGACTAATTACAGATGTAATTAGTTCTTGATGATTCTTGATTTTTTTTTGTTGTAATTTTTGCCTAACTGTGGTGACAACCCAGATGCTCTGGCTGTTTTCCAGATAAGCTTACTGGTAAGACTTGAAATGCAATAATGCAAAACTTCTCTCTTTACTTTTCTCTGTCATCATTCAACAAGACAGTTCTTTTTGGTCATTAAATCTGGTGAATTGATGGTTATCTATTTAAATCTGTTGCCTAAGTAATTAACTCTGGAATGTAATTCCCTTGCTCACCCAGCAAGGCCCACCTCAGCTCAGCAAGACACTGATCCAGTACTGCTTAAAAGAAAAAATAAATATGGAGTAGTAAATACAAATAAGTTTGGGGTTTTTTCCCTAGAAGGCTTGTAGCTCTGCTCCAACGTCAAAACAGCGTTGGGCTGGGACATTGCAACAGGCAACAAAGAGAGTGAGAGGGAGATGCAGGAAGTTAGTGGGGCCAGAATATCTTCAGGCAGCTATTGTTGAGCCCTGTTCAGTTTTTTCTCTGGTTATGGAGATTAAAATATCATTTTTGCAGAATTGTGGCACAGTTGGGGATTTCTGAGTAGGGAAGCTACCTGCTGTTTGTTTCTACTGTGTTCCCAGGAAATACAGCTTAACTCATTATTTTTGTAAATAAGCAAGATCATAGCAAATAATTGTTCCAAATGGCGTAGCTGATGAATCACTGATACCTTAACATAAATATCTTTCGAAGGCCCACAAGACTGGCCAACCACTGGAGCTGAAGGGCAGTGCTGAGGCAGTCCATGGCACTGATGGAACAGGTCGTGAGACTTCAAGACAGCGTTGATGGCCTCAGTAGGCACAAGTGTTTCTGTAGACCTGAACTGTAGGTAGTTCACTCCTGGAAGGTTATAAGAATTTGGGCACTTGGGCTATGTTTTTTCATAGTTAAAAGCCCACAAACCACAAACCTTTCGTTTCCCTAGTATATAAAGGCAGAGTGCTGCTCACTAATTGCAGGAATTCTCTCTAAATAAATTATTTTATCTTTTTTTTTAATTAATATTTTTAAATCATAGCTGTCAAATAATGCATTACAATCCACAACAGTTTTCAGACTCTTCCATTTTTATGGAATGAAATAAAAAAAATGTTGGTTTTCTGTGGATTTTTTTCTCTTCTCTGAAGATTATACTTTTACACAGGAGCAAAATGACATTCCAAAGTGACTCTTATGCTTATATTGCAACATGCAGCAAAACTGCTGAAGTTGTAATGTTTTTAATCATGGGTTCCTTTGGAAGGACACTGACACTGTATCAGTGTCCTCCAAAAGAGGAGAAAAGGGGGAAATCGCGCACAATTACTTAGTTACCTTTTTGCTGCTGTTTTTGCTGCTCAGCAAAATAATTTTATCTCTCACTGTATGGGGCTTGAGACTGCCTAAAGAATCAGTAGGTGAAATGTCAGCTCCTGCTGACATTTGCACTTACAAGAAATCTCATGCATCCGTCTGGTGTTGATCTTGCTCATAGCACCTAAGAAAAGTAAAATCTTCAGGTTCTCAAACTGGTCCTGAATTCTCTTTCTGGCTTTAATATTGCAAAGGGTTTGATCCTCATTGAACTTCAATCGTGGATATGCTCCAATGGCGTTAGTAAAAGATTAGGACTCCAGATATTTTCTTTCTTTTTTTCTGGACATTCGTTGTCTAAGGATGCAAAAAATAGAAGTCTAAGGGGTAACCATTGTACAGGTCGCACAGGTTGGGACCATGTTAGCAGTAGCACAAGTTGAAGTGGACAGATGGCAGGACAGTGCTGAGGAGATGCACTGGCTCTGGAGTCTGGAAACAATGTGGGTGTCAAGGCTAATACTCTGCAGGCTACGGTTTTGTGGTTTTTATTTATCATTTAAATTTATCATTTAAATCCACTTATTCACATCATACAAGGCCTCAGATCACTGTAGAGGCCAGAATTACAGACTTAGAAGAAGTGAAAGGGACAGGTCCACTGGTGGCTCTAAAGATGTCGTTTAAATGCACTCAGAATGGTGAGAGAGCGCACAACGGGAAGACCTGTGAACGTGTGCTGATTCTTGGGTTTTTCTACATAAAGACTGTGTGAGTGAGTGACTGGACACTGTTCAAAAGAGAAGGCTCGGTGGGATGGACTGGTGGTTTGGGTCCTCATGGTGATACCTATAAGTCATGCTAACTCACGTTTAGCTCAAATAGGTAGACCACAATTACAGAGAGACATTGACTTACCTTCAGGTTTTCAAAGTTTTTGTTTTATAACCCCAGATTGGAATACTTGGTTATTTTGCAGATGTTTTTACTTACTCTATTCATTTATGTAAAATGACAGCTGGTTAGATCTGTGATTGTTAAATTAAGCTTTTTAGGTCAATTTCAGAGGGATGGCAATGGCTTTCCAAAGTACGGAATTCATCAGTATGTCATCATTGACTCAAAGATAACCAGAGGATTTCAGCATTTTAGGTGGCTGCAATTGCTATTCTGTAAAAAAAAATCTACAAAACTAACACTTCATTCTTTACTACATTTCTTATTCTCCTTTTTTATTAACTCTGTCTGTAGCATCTTTATGATTATGAATCTACAGGGCATAAGCATATAAAAATAAAGTTGTTAAAAGAATACAAAAGCTACCCTTTACTGCATACAAATATTAAGGATGTAATTAAGTAGGTGGTTAGGAAAATCTCATTTGTAACTTGTTTCTATAAAAATTACTGCAAGCTGCCATCTATGCTTTAAATGAGATGTATTGTTAAAGATCTTGACTTCTATCAAATGACTTATACTAGCCTAAAAGCACAGTCTTTAGCTTGGGCATTTAATATGATTTTCTCTATCCGCACCCACAAAGCAGAAAGAACAACTTCCCACATTTAGTGTGAATCAAGTTATTTTACTGGATATTGACATTGACCTTATGCTAAACTACTGAGACATGGCAAGAAATAGAAATGAAAGGTGTCACCCTTAGAAAATTACAAATGTAAAAGCAGTTTTAACTTGTGATTTTCATAGCTGTTAGCCCCTGATTTTGACATTATTTCAGATTGTCTTTATTTAAGGAGCAACAGCCCTTCAAAATGTGTCACATTTAAAACCCGGGTGACAAAAGATTTTCTATTTCCAGAAAAAAATTGTATGAGTTTTAGGTTTCTCTGCACCAAAAAATACTCATATAATGTTGAATCTTGTATGTCACATGCTGTGATTTGAGGGTAGCTCATTTGTTTTCACTGGCTTGTTTGGCAGGAGAAAGGAAGTCTTCTGAATTCTATTTTTAACATTAGAATGGTATTGTAATTCTTGCATTTAATTCACTACCTGGTGGGAAGAACACTGAATTTTTTCCCCGTCATTGTGGTGTACCAAGCTTTTAAATGCATTTCTTCTGTGCTTTCCTGCCTAGAGACTTTTTATAAAATTTAGGTGGGTTTATAGCTACATAAATAGATTGATTGATTTGGGTGTATACATTTATTTATATAGATGCACTCATAAGTACATATATGTATACATATATATCAGAAAAAGTAACAAATTTTATAGACAATGGAATTTGCAGGCTTTATATTCTTTTAGTATTGTAGGAAGGCATTTTGCTTTAGATTATGGTATGACAGCATCCCTATCTTCAGGATGTCAAGTTATCAAGAGAGAATGTACATGTTTTTTGAGACAGCTGGTAGAATCTAATAATGTTTGAGGACTAAAAATCTGAGTCTATTTAACTGTCTTCTCAGTTTATTTCCATTACCATTTACAGGATGTAAATGGCTTTTAGACATTCTGATATTGATGCTAATTTGTGCTTATGTACTATTTTACAGTTAAAAAGGTGATTATTATGGTTTTCTGCTCTCTAGTTTTACCTGTGACTGAGACTATTCTAAAAAAAAATGTCATTCTAAAAAAGAAATGTCATTGAATGCTTTATTTTTTCCAGTGCTTTATGGAGATCGTAGCGTTTAAAAGCACGGCCTCAGTTGCATTTCTAAACTAACCATATGTCCATTGAAGAGTTGCATATGTTTAGCAAGTTTAGATGACTTGATTCTTAAGCAAGTCTTAACAGCAATTTAGAGTAGAGATTTAAATGTATTAGATGTGAGGAGGTACCTATATCAATTAAAATCGTTGACAGTAACTAGCCAGGGATGAAAAGACCTGACCATGTGTACCTGCCTATTAAATTTTGCTGGAGATTCGAATGTGCAGCTCAACAAAGTGGGAAGATGCTTAGAATATTACCAGTTTGGAGGAGTAGGAAGATACCTACTGGAGGTGGTTATAGACTGCACATATTTTAGCTATAGCAACAGAGATTTTTCTTCCTTTAACTCCTACTTCTAGTATTTTCTAAATACTCTCTAAATTTATGTCCATGCAGTAGCTGTGAACCTTTATTAAATAACTGAACATAATGGCTGTGGACACTTACAGGGGACAACTTCTTTGCCACGTATCTTTATCAAACGTGCTGAAAGGGAAAGGTGCCTTTAAAGCTGGTCAGCTTTATTACTGCTATATCTGACCCGAAACTTGCTGGAATTACACAGGATGGATGATGGGACTCATTTCCTTACAGCCCTGCTCTCTTGTGTTTGAAGAACAGGTTGGTCACAGGTCTTTATTCTTTCTCATCCACTTCTCCACTCATCCACTTTCCTTTTCTTTCTCATCCACTCCTCCAGTGGATTCTCCGAAGTTGTCCTGCTGTTGGTGTGTTCACATTCCCAGTCCAAGCTAGAAAGTTGAAATGGCTCACTAAACTTTTACACTAATTTTATAACTATTATGTGTACTAAGAGCTACTGGAGCAAAACCGTGTTTCTAAAAAGCTAAACTTTTCCCTAGTTTTATGTAATTGCATAACAGAGTTCTGAAAAAGGGATTGTGCTGTGGTTTTATTTGCAATGTGTTATTTGAAGGGAAGGTTTCACATTCCGCTGATGCAGGAGGTATTTTGGATGTGGAGGAATTAGAATCTTTATTTTGTGGTTCATTATAAAGAACCTGTTTTCCAAATGGAATGTGCAAAGGCCTTAATTTAAACTAGTAAATACAAAAGCCTCTATCTTGAATGTGAAAAAATAACTCAGGCAGCATCTACTCTTACCTCATCTTGCAGGGTGATCATCTTGGTACCTGTTTTATATTCTGACTAAAAGGTATCTCAACAAAATAGATTTGTATTTCTTGTAATATATCCTGTGCAGGTCTAGGATGCACTGTAGAAGCTATACATTTATTAGGGTTTGGGGAAGCTTTATGTTACTCTTGACTTAGAAACATCTCATTTAATAGGCAGGAAGCCCAGCCTTTACTTTTTAAGGAAACAAAAATATAAGCAAGAGCAGTATTGATCAGGAAAGACTGCAAAATATTCATGGCATGTATGTCTCTGAGTGTCTAGGTGTTATGAACATAATGTAATGCATAAAAAAGGTAATTTAGTATAATTTTTGGTATAAAGGTGCTACCCCATTGGCATCTTTAAATTTCATGCATCACCTTATAGAGCAGCAACAGGGAATGTCAGGATATTGGTCTCTAGTTGGTATTTGGGGCATTGTTCATTGAATTGCTATATTAAAGTTGTGGAGGTTTGTTTCATGAAAGCTTTTGAATCTCATATTTTTCTGCAGTGAAAGAAAAGAAAAAATTCTGCATTAGGATCTGAATTTGGCAGCCTTTACTTTCAGAATCCAGGGGCAGGCTTGAATTTTACTTTTGGAATTTTTTTGTTTGGTTTAAATGTCCTGTGAGGCAGGTGTGGTCTGTGTTCCAGGGGTTTTGTCTTTTCTAACATTTTGCCAACTATCTGGAGAAAACAACATGTGTCTGTGTTCTGGAGTGAGATGCTTGATTCTGCAAGAAGAGAAGGCATCTGTGACAAGTTTCCTTTACCACTATGGGAAAGAGATCAGACTTTCTCTTTCTTTGGAGAATGGCTACAGGGCTACAGGTGGGGTTTGTAGTGGCTTTATTAGTAGAAAACAGATGGGCATGGAGCCAATAGAGGTACAAAACCTTTCTAATGCAGGTTCCTCATCTAGGAAAAAGAATCAAAGTTCCCTCACGTATCAAGTACTTCAAATTTCCCAAAGCTGAAGTTGTCACCAAAACACTTCTTTCTGATATGCATTTCTTGGAACCTGACCATTCGTTGCTGGTAGTTCTGCTCAGTTCTGCTAATTTCACATGACTTCTCTGTACTGTTAGATCCTTGATTTTGAAGTTAAGAGTTCTCTTTCGCCTTTAAACAGGCACTCTGGCTTAAATGACTTCGTAGGAATAAAAGGGCTTTTCTTGGGAACTGAATCCATGAGTCCAAATACATTAGTACCCTGATACAAAAATGAAACAAAAATTTTAATGGATGGTTCCAGAATTATTTTTTTGTAGGAAAATATTTAACAGACATTGAGTTAAATCCTGTGGATGAGATTTAATGTCGGTCTACATTTTAACCTTTTTTCTTAAGCTTTTCATGAGGAATTTAGTACTATTCTGCTTTTCTTGCAATTATACCGTGCTAGATTTTCTGTTTTATAGGAAATAGGTAGGAAAAGTGGATGGATGCACATCTATTTATGGATTTTGCCATTTCTGGATAGCAGTGGGAAAGACTGTATTGGATTGCATTTTTTGCTTTAGTACTATGACTACTATAGTAGTTTAAAAAAAAAAAGTTAAGGACCTGGTTTTGGAAAAAATAGCATTCACAAGTGGTTGAGGTTTGGATTGGTCATGTGAAAACCCCAGATTCAGCTTCCCTCCATCCAAGGCATTTGCAGAATCTTTGCTGTTTCATTAGCGTGAGGTCAAAGCCTTGTTTGTCAGTGAATGTAGAAACGCTGGCACTAATAGTTGGATGAGCATCAAATTTGAATGGAAAACACCTGATGCCAGTGGGGAGGTTGTTGCTGTAATGGTATGAAAGGTTTTTGTCACAAAATAAATTCAGTAATTTTCTCCTCTGTACTATAGCATTCCTGTGATACTGTCACGTTAGCTGAATGGGAAAAATTCTGCCCCTGGGTTGATGGTGATATGGTGGTTAAATCAGTGCCATTTCTGCAGCTTTGCTGTGTAGAAAGAGATTTTCTTTGCTTACCTGTGTTTATTCTCTTTGCTCTAAGAGCTGCTTCTCCGATGCCAGCAGAAAAGCTCCTGTTGTCAGCATTTACTATCTACCTACTAAGAGAACTCCGCTGACACAGCACTGGTGCTATGAACCCTCTAATATAGTGCACACAAAATTACAGAATCACAGAATTACAGAATGATATGGGGTTAGAAGGGACCTCTGGAGATCATCTAATCTGACGCCCCTGCCAAAGCAGGTCCACCCAGAGCAGGTTGCACAGGAACGTGTCCAGCTGGGTTTTGAACAACTCAAGACAGAGACTCCACCACCTCTCTGGGCAGCCTGGTCCAGGGCTCTGCCACCCTCAAAGGAAAGAAGTTCCTCTTCATGTTTAGTTGGAACTTCTTATATCCAAGTTTGTGCCCATTTCCTCTTATCCTGTCCCTGGGCACCACTGAAAAAAGACTGGCCCCATCCTCCTGACACCCACCCTTTAAGTATTTATAAACGTTGATCAGATCCCCCCTCAATCTTCTCTAGACTAAAAAGACCCAAGTCCCTCAGCCTCTTCTCATGAGAGAGATGCTCCAGGCCCCTAAATTAAACTGAAAATTAGAGAATAAAGAAGTTTTAGGGAAAATATAGCCCAACAGTAAATAAGTTGTAGATTCAAATCTGCTTCATGTTGCTGTTCCGGTAGGTTTTAATAGAGGCTTATTTTTCTACCTCTGCAAAAAGAAGTAAAAGAGCGTGAAGTAGAGTATACAGGCAGGAAAGCCTTCTCTGAAGTTGTAATGATTTTTTGTGGAAAGTAGGAGGGAAGTAAAAGCTTAAAAGTGTAAGAATCAAATGGGAAGTCCAAAGATGTCATATGAAACCATCTGTATTTTCATACCATTGAGGGTATAATTAAATGAGTGAAAGAATTATCTTGAACCCTGCTCATGTCTGGTCATTGTTCACAGACCTGTTTAAAATAAGGAAATGGCTTATATTGGAATTACTGATCTCCTAAGAACATGTAAAGTTCTCTGGTGATTTATTGGTCATTTGGTACTTCTTGGGATATTTTTAGAAGGACAAGTGGCAGTAGAGATTACTTACTTCAAGATTTAAGATGAAAAGAAAACTGGCATTTCACTATAAAAGCTAAATTGCCAATCCCAGTGGATGGCAAAAGGCATGATTTATACTGAATTGAACTCAGTGTGTATTATGGTTCTTTTCTGCTCAGGTGACATAATCAAGGGTATTTTGAATGCACTTCAGATGTGATCTGACTCATTAGAGTGTGTTTCAGATCATGCTACTTCTTACAAAGGGTATTTGCTTTGTATGAAATACTTATGCATCATTCTACACAAAGATTTTTTAGTAATATATAAAGCAAAGTATTGAGTATTTGGCTATATTAACATCTTCCAGTTTAACTAGCAGAAGGCTTGCTAATTTAGATATTTTAATGAATGAGTCATAAGCTTTGTATAATAGCACCAAAATTATAATTGTCATTTTATTCTATCGACTGATGTATTTTTAGTTTAAAAAAAAATATTTTTAGAGTGGGGAAAAGATGTTTGCATTCTTATATACAAAACAGAAAAAACCAACCCCTAAATTCTTAGTAGGTTAATATATTGTTATTTATTGTTAATTATTGTATTGTAATATAATGTTAAATACTTAATATAGTGTTAAGTATGAACAGGTTTGTGGGATCTGGAGATCAACTATAGATCAACTATATATTACCTTTTCATCAGAGATTTTACAACTGCCCTTTCAGTTATCAATTTTAGGTATTCAACATAGTTTCACGTAATAGCCAGTTTGTAAACTAGTGGAATTGGCTTTAATGAATGTGTAGGCCAGATGTATGATACCTACCATTGTATTTCTTCAAATATATTTAATGTTCTACTTATCATTAGAACTTGCACATTGGCTTTAAAATACTTTGGATGTAGATGCCAGGCTGAGAGTGGCTTTTTAATCAGAGAACATTTCTCCCTCTATCACACAGGAAAACATTCTGTTATTTCCCCACCAAACAATCATACTTTTTAGCCTTCTGAGTCTTAAAAGTGCCACCAGAAAAATTGCTGTGCTCGTAGACAGGTACAGTAAAGCTTCACTATGATTAGTGTGTATTCAACTGAAAGGTATTTTTATAATTCTCCTTTATTTAGAACAAATGGCATAAGAAAAAATATTTGTCACAGTCATTAGCTTACAACTGAACACCAGCAAAACAAATTAGGAGCACCTAGAGGTTAGCAAGTATTTTAGGAAGTGACTTCTATTTTGAGCAGTCAGGGTGTTTTTGC
The DNA here is from genome assembly GCA_004320125.1 of Scolopax mira. Classification (NCBI taxonomy): domain Eukaryota; kingdom Metazoa; phylum Chordata; class Aves; order Charadriiformes; family Scolopacidae; genus Scolopax; species Scolopax mira. Next base: position 30,841 of record BJBW01000895.1, read on the forward strand.
TAGCTTGTGCTGCATTATGTGCCATGACATCTCAGAGATTTTTCCAAAGAGTTGTTTGTCTAATTTGTGTTGCACAAATATAGAAAAAGCTTGATTGTCTGGAAACATCAGGGTTTTTTTCTGAAGGATGCTTGCTGCTTAATTGGTTTCCTTATATTCTGATGCATAATTATTTCCTCACAAGCCAATAGGTTTTGATGTCTCACTTACTTTAATTGTGAAGTACCACAGGCTCTGTATAAATAAAAATAAATATCCAAAGGCAACCTGTAAATACATCTCTACCCTTCGACATCTGCACGAGATCTAGGTGTCTTGGAATTCTCAGGCAAAATGTTGTTAGAACAGTCTGGTTTATGACATAGTGATTCTGTGAATCAAAAAATACTATGTTGTTGCACCAAAGACCTATGCAATGTTGCAAAATACAACTAAGATGTTTTTTGTGACTTTTTTTTTTTTTTTTTAATGGGCAGACATGCTGATGGCATGATCTAGAGTTCCCCCTGTCAAAGGCACTCTGGCTACAAGCCTGAAACACCTACGTTTCCAGTCAGAGCAGAGCAGGCAGTCTTTCAGGGATTGACTTCTTGGAGAATGGCTGGGCAGGAAGTCAAACAGACCTGAGAAATGGTTTTTATCTGCATTCCAGCCCTCAGATTAGTCTGTTTTAACAACAGGAGGTTTTTTTTAATATTCTAATATCTGTTGAGAAAGGCAAATACTGAAGAGTGCCAACTTTTCAAAAAGTTTTCACATTTTTTATTTCATGACGAAAATTTCTTGTTGATTGAAAGATACTCTAGGTATTAGAACATTCTGCTAGCATAAATAGTAGAATCTTTATTACTAGTGATGGGTGAGATAAACCTCCACCATATATCATTTATGTAGGATTGATCCCATTGCAACAAGAGGCAGATTGCAAGAGCTCTTTAGGTTTCTTCCGAGCATTTTTCTGCTTCTCTTACCAAAAATTCTCTGTAACTCATCACATCATACATTTTCCTTTGCTCAGAAGATTGCTAGAAATTTATTTATTTATTTTTCTAATTTTTTTTTTTTTACTATGCAATAGGAGGGTTGATGATTATAGGGCATATGCATTCTGGAAGGCCAGTTTAATTAGTTTCTGAAATGATGTCCCCTTTGTAGCCAATTTCTTTATTTCTGATGTAAGGTGAAAAGAGATTCTGTCCTTGTTGCCCATCAAAGAATACCAGAAGCCCACAGGGTGTTGTTTTAACAGCCTGATATGTAAATTGAAGCAGGAAATGATAAGAATTTATTAGCAAGTGATTTTCTGGAAAAAAACTCTCTCAGACTTCTGACATCTGCTAGAGCAAAAAAAGCGGAGAGGGGTTCATATACTGTGACTTATTCCACCATTTCTGGAATAAAACTTTGCAAACCCTCATGAATTTTGCATTTTAGAAGATTAATGAGTTAGAATTTTATGGGAGGGAAAATGACTATTTGTCTGCTGAGAGGGAAGGACCCTGTAGAGGACGATGCCTGATGGGAGCCTTCACATGTTTCCCTGCCTGGTTTGGGGAGCAGAGGGTTGGTTGGTTTGTTTGTTCAAAGTGGGTCTCATTTCTACAAAAACCTGAAAAGATCAATTGTTGAAAAACTGCCCAAAGTAGTCTAAGGATGTGTGCACTGGATCTCGTAATTAAATGTAACCAGTAGTGAGATTCAGATGCAGTACCTGTCTCTGAATCCTTTATGATCCTTGTCTTACTTAATATGAAATCTTAGCTAAGGTCCCGTTTGTCCCTATCACTCCTTTAAATAGTTGCTTTGTCACCTCTGAGAGCAGAGCGTAACCATTTCTAATGACCAAACTCACTCAATTTTTATGATCATGAAGTGATTTTTTTATTACAGGACATATTGAAATACACCGTGCTTGGGTCTCATCGTAGGTATTCATAAATTGAATCTTAAGGCTGAAGATTTTATGAGAGTGGTGGTTAATAAATGAGAGAATTACTATTATCCTAGCAGGTTAATTTAGCTATATGAAGTATCTGACCAGAGGTTTCAGTTTCCTCCTATGCAGGTCTGAGTGTTGCACATCTCATTTTAGGGATGACTTTTCTACCATCTTTATTTACATCCATTCATCAGTAAGAGACAGGAGGCAAGAATTTCACTGGGCAGGAACAGTTTGTGATATGGTACCAAACACGTGTGTGAGGTACGTGAGAGTGTGACACTCCTCTTCAAGTACATGCTTTTTACAGCCCAGAATTTGTAATTTAGCAGAAGAAATTGCTGTCCAGTGTGATTTTTGCTTCCCATAGTTACATTAGTAAAATCAAAGGATGAGAAAGAAGGGGCTACAAATTTAAACTATATCCCATTTGCTTGGAGATGCAGTTAGAAGGAGAGGGAGGAAAAGGGGAGAAGTAAATCCTTAAGTTCATATTTTAAGTTATGTCTTCTTGCCACTCCTACATGGGTTTCTATGGAAACAGAAGCAGAAACTGGGCCATCGGCAGCCAAGAATCCATTTACACTTTAAATTTACTGCTTGAGCAGCCATGCAGTTTTCTTGTCCAAATTAAATCATGATGGAGTAACACATGCTAAGTAAATTTGGGATAAGATGAAAACACCAAATATTAAATATCCTTCCACAGATACACCAAAAAAAAAACCCCACCTTTTTTCTGAAAGACCTTAAAATGACAAGTTAGATCATATTTTGAAAAGAAGGTACTTACATGTACCTGTGGTTTTACAAATACGCATTGAAAGTATATTAAATAATGCTGTTATATTCTTCAGGTAATTAGGTTATCTACTTTAATTAGGAATGTGGCTAACTCTCTTCGGCACCTCAGCAGTTTCTGTGCTTTGGATGAAGAAAAGAAACAAGTTGCACTTTCTGTACTGCTTATCTCCTAACAAATTTCGTGGTGAAATTCTCGTGCACTAACACAGCTCATGGTTGTTGTATAATCACTTCTGACATTTATTTATGTCTTATTAGAAGATAAGATTGCTTATACTGCTTATGATAAAATATTGTCAGATACTTGTCACTATTAGAAACTTCACTAAAGTTACAAAGCATTTGCTGAAACTGTAATTGTTTGAATTGATGTTTTCTGTTTTAGTTGGTTGTCCCCTCTTTGGTGAATTTGGTGTTTTTTAATTCTGGTGAGCTGATTAGAAAAAATGATAGTGCTCTTATGATTTGAGTAAGAAGTTTCCTTTGGAAATATATCCCAAATTTTGTGCTGTATTTGGTTCTGATTGTCAGTTCTTTAATTGCACTTGTTTCCTCACTCAAAATCTGGTGAAAATCTCAGGCTTATTTTCTCCAGTGCTAATAGAGCTGAGCTGTGGGTACAGCTGGTTAGAAGGCTGAGAGCAAGGGAGCAGTCTCAACTGAACGATGGGTTTGTGAACAGCTACAGAAGAGAGATGGCAAATCAAGGGAAGAAATTACACGAAGGAGAGAAGAAAAACTAGGGAAAGGAAGAAAGAATGGATAAATAGAAAATAGGATGGCTAGAGGAGGTGAAATGCCTGAAAAACAAAGAAAAAGGAAATGGCGTTGAGTGTATAAGGCAAGTGGGACTGAGGATGGACTGGGAAGACTGGGACTGACAGAAGATGGAGACGAAGCCTGTGCTGAGTTTGAGGACTGAAGAATCAGCAAGGAATATGATGCTAAGATAAGAAACTGTCCTGCAATAGATACAAGGCCTCTTTAGAGCCTGAGATTGCAGCTAAGAGAAGTTTTTAGCCTATGTTTGTGAACTCTCTTAGCCTACTGCCATATTTTCCCTGAGTGCTGGACCAAGCAAGAGCTGGAGACCCAGCATGGCTGGTCCCTCATCCCCGTGGCAGGCGTCTGCACACCAACACTGTGAATTACCTGTGTGGGTCTCAACACTGTGGCAAATTCAAGAATTTGTTTTGCCTTTGGGTACCTCATTTTCATTCATACTTACATTATTTTTTTCAAGCACTTGGTGGCTTTGGGTATTGCTGAATATGTCAGTCATGAAGGTAATGAACACTGGCAGTCAGAGCAACAGTTTTGACAGACAGTGAGATGTGCAAAGAAAGTGTTCCCTCCATTTTCTCCTTCCTCCTGGTCAAAAGTAAACACTTGTGTGAAGACTGAGTGGCACAGAGAAATTCCTCTGTGTAGGAAATCAGGAGGTGCTTCTGCATGTGTTTGGGAGTGGTACATGGTCTCTATTTTTTCCCATGACAGTGGTTGACAGCAATTGGTAGGTTGTGTTTTCTTGTGGGATGTTTCACAAGTGAGGCCTCACAGACTTCTTACAACTATGAAGATTAGGTCCCTGCACCTAATTAAGAAGCTGAATTAAGAAACTTAATGAAGTAGGTTTTAAAAAGCTAAGCAGCAAGTAATAGTCAGTGAATGGGGTAGCAAAGAGAGGAGTTTAAGTGAAATTTGTAAAGAAACTGGCACGGTTTGGGTTTTGTTATCCCCGTCCTTTAGAAGGAAAATGTGAAAAGTAATGCAGAATATGACAAAATCTGCAAGCGATAGAGAAACAGTGCAAGCTGTGGAGTCTTCATCATTCTTGAGTCATTTCCAGTGGAAGTTATTTATGTGTGACATGGCGACTAATGTCACTATTGGATGAGAAGATCCGTGGACCAGAGGTGTGACTGAAGATAATGGTTGTATTGGGTTTATGTGGCAATATTTTGGTAGCAGGGGGGTAAAGAGGGTTGCAGGAGTGGCCTCTGTGAGAAGAGATCGGGAGCTGCCCTGGTTTTAGAGAAAGTTCCAGTCAGCTCCAAAATGGACCCACTGCTGATAAAAACTGAGCCGGTCAGCAATGTTGGTGGTGCCTCTGATAAAAAGGGTGGTGTGAGTAGTGAGAAAAAATGTGAAACAGTCCTGTAGACACCCAGATTATAGAAGAAGGAAGGGGAGCAGGTGGTTCATGTGCCACAGTCAGGATTCCCCTGCAGTCCATGGAGAATACCATGGACAATCAGGTTGTCCTTCTGCAGCCCATGGAGGACCACACTGGAGCAGATATCTACACTGAAGGTAACTATGCCCTGAAGGAAGCTGCAGCCCACCAGAATCTGGCAGGTGCTGCAGCCTGTGGAATGGAGCCCACGCCATGCAGGAGCAGGTCTTCTGGAAGCCTATGGTGTGGACCCAGGCTGAAGCAGTTTTTCCTGAAGGACTGTAGGCCATGGAAAGGAATAGTTCTGCTGTTACAAAAAATGAGAGGGAAAAGCCAGAAGACCCTGCTGTGTGGAAAGGAAAAACAGACCAATCTACAGACATCAGAAAAAAGGATATCATTAAATGTGTCCAGTATCAGGGTCACAGTAAGTTAGAAATGTTTGGAGAGATGAAATCTGAGGATGACTTTACAGCCTATTATAGCCGCCTGAAATACACCACCTATGAGAGATCTTTGTCAGTGGGGGTTCATGGAAACAGCAGATAGATCTGTTAGGAGCAAATCTAGATAACAATGTTGACAGCAAAAGGCAGCAATACAAACTTGTGTTTGAGGAATAGAAAGGCAGCAATTTATTGTTATTACTGCTGGAACAAACCGTACAGCCTGAGTCTTGCTGAAACAGATATGCCAGGGTATGAAAAATGCTCTAAGTCATTGCGGCTTAGGTGAACTTATGTGGGATTCCTCTAGAGAAATAACTCAGAATCATGAAATATTTTTGAAGGTAGTCTTAAGGGAATGATAGTGCCAGGAGAGATTTGGCATGTTTGAGCAACTTAGAATCATAGAATCATCTGGGTCGGAAGGGACTTTCAAAGGTTATCTAGTCTGACCCCCCTGCAGTCACAGGGACACCCCCAACTAGACCAGGTAACTTGATCTGGTGGGAAGAGTTCCTGCCCATGGCATGAGGGTTGGAACTCAATGATCTTTAAAGTCCCTTCCAACTCCAACCATTCTATGATTCTATGTGTGATTTTCTTAAGGTATAGATGGTGGCTTTTTTTAGGGGGACTGAGTATTACCAAGACAGCTGCAGGACTATTAGAAATTGAGGCTAAACATGCAAAGCACAATTAGAAGGTTATCAAAGAAGGCTGGAAGAAGCTTGCAAGTGTACAGAGACACTGAAATCAGGTGCATGAGAATGCAGCAAAACAAAACTTTTGGGAGCATCATGAAAAGGATGTAGCAGTAAATAGCTATTTTGATAGATAGACAATATATTTAGATAGAGGAAAGTGAAATGGGTTTTATACTGTATTGTATTGTAATGGAGGAATTGGGACACCTGATATGGGGCATCAAACTGAGCATTGTAGATATAAAGGTGAATGGTCACGATAGGCAGGAAAACAGTTGTGCTGGGTTGACCTTGGCTGGCTGCAAGGGGACACCCAGCTACTCTCTCACTCCCCCTCATCAACAGGACAAGGGGGGGAAATAACATAAAAAGGTTTGTGGGTAAAGACAGAGAGATCACTTACCCCAGTTGTCATCGCAGGCAAAACAGACTCAATTTGGGGAAAATTAATTTAATTTATCGCCCATTGAAATAGACTTGGATGATAAGAAATAAAACCAAATATTAAAACACCTCCCCTGCCCCCCTTTTTTGTCCAAGCATCAACTTCATTCCATCACTTCCAACTCCTCTAAGCTTCTTCCCCTGCCATGTGGCACAGCAGGACTGGGAATGTGCAATGTGGGGTTGGGATCGGTCCATGACAGTTCATCTCTGTCAGTCCTTCCTTTTCACACCTACTCCATCTTGGGTCCTCCATGGCCTCCAGTTCCTTCAGGATCAACCTCCAGCATGGGCTGTCCACAGTCTGGAGTTCTTTCAGGAAATACCCACCTGTTCTGGCATGGGGTCCTTTGTGGGCTGCAGCATGGACGTCTGCTCCAGCATGGTCCTCCATCTCTGTGTCCCTCCTTCTCTGACCTTTCTGTTTGCACGGTTGTTTCTCTCACATTTTTTCCTCACAGGGACAGCCTGTACATGAACCGTTACGTGGAGAATCAAGCTTTCAAAAATTAAGAAAGTTAAATAGTACAGTTAACTGGTCTGGAGAGCATTGGACACACAGAAGACAGGCTTGTGTCAAAAGCTTGTAGAAAAGACCACAGCTGTACTTGCCTAAATAAGCTTTTTAAGGAGGATATAAAAAGAAGTAGAGAATTTACAAAGATTTGAAAAGGGATTGTAAAGTAAGGAAAATTAAAAAGAAAAAGAACACCAAACAGTCGGGAACGGCTATGATTTGCGTTTTGTAAGGCATATTTAAAGAAATTTTTTAAATTGTTCGTTCTTATTTAGGACACATATAGCATGTTCACACCTCTCTCAACATGTAGTATTACTTCTTCTTTAGTTCTGGAGACAAAAGAGAGTGCTTTGCGTCTGCTTTCAGTAAGGTTCATGTTGTGCATGTGGGTGATTAGGTACCTACTGAAAATGAGCCTGACGAGCAACTACAGAGCTGGTAAACATTATTTATGTTGCTTGGATTTCTCAGGAGTCCAAGTGTAGTCCAGCATCAAACATGAACAGCCAACGTAACATCTGTATTCAAAAAAGACAAAATGTGAGACGACTGTAGGCCAACAGGTTTTATGATGGCTGATTCTGTATGAAGTTTTAAACCAGAATTTTAAAAAGAATAGGTAGGTACCTAAAAGCAAATGGGAAGTGGTATAAATGACAGTGTAGTTTTTTTCAAGCAGGTTTATGAAGACTAATGAGGGAGAGATTAGGTGGCTTCTTAAACAAGATTCATGCAGGAGATTCAATCTGCTTGGATTTAACCCAAAAGTTACATTAGATTTCCATAGGAAATTATTACTGAAGGTGGAAAAAGTTGGATAGGAAGATGACTAAGGAGTCAACTACAAGAAGCTGTGAAGAAAATACAGTTATCAGGACAAAGATTATTAATGGTTGTGTACCGTGATTAGAAAATATTCTTAGATGTTTGCTCATTAATTTTTGGCTAATGTGAAATTGAGGGGGCTTGTTCAGACAGAGGAAAACTCATCACGCAGGGCAGGTACAAAAAAGTTGTATCCACCACTATTATGAAAGGATATGAAAAAGTAATGGTCAAAGTTGTGCACCAGAGCTAAGAACTGTCAACTGGGGGCGATGAGAAATGAGAGGCAGAGATACTGGTCTGTGAAGGGTGACTGCAGCTGCAGAAATTGTGCAGCACAGAAAGGTAAATGCAATTCTGAGCAGCCCTGAGCGAGAGACGTTCAGCAGCAATTTCATATAATAACAGCTCAGCATCTACCCTGCCTAATGCCCTCTTCTTCTCAGTCTGAATTCTGTGAAAAGGCGTATGAGTTGCCTTGGTCTTTCCTATAAAAGAACTATTTTGAATTTCTTTCTGTAATGCATACTTTCAGTTCAAGCAACTCTAATACCATAAGTTTTCAGAACAGTAATGCACTCACAAGAGAGCTTTTAAGTCCCTCCTGATGACAGCAAGGGCCTCCATGCATTCTAGAACTCAGTAATAGACATATTTTTCTTTTGTTATCATCTAATTATCTATTAGCAATAAAAGTGGGGATGAGGGGTAACAATTTTAAACTAAAAACTGGTAGACTTAGGCTATTAGATCTTTATATTATTTAGATGTAGCTACTAGGAAGAAATTCTTCACTCTGGGGGTGGTGAGACACTGGAAATTCTCTGGTTGCCCAGAGAAGCTGTGGACGCCCATCCCTGTTTGAGGCCAGGTTGGACGTAGTTTTGGGCAACCTGGTCTGGTGGGAGGTGTCCCTGCCCAGGCCAGAGGGTTTGAACTAGGTGATCTCAAAGGTCCTTTCCAACTCTAACCATTCTGTGACTTTCGAGTGTATTTCCTTTTCACTTAGGAGGCAGTTCAGTTGTCATGTAATGTAAACTGTGAACAGAAGAACCTGTGCAATAAAGCACAGGTCTCTTGTTGTCAGTGCTGAATGTCCTCTGTTCCCATGGATTAAATTTTCTGTGGTATTAGTCTTCCCATTTACTTTCTCCTGCAAGACTCGTTTTGAAATTTCAGTAAGCTCAAACTCTGACTAAGAAGACTTGTCTACTATGGTAGTTTGTCTTTTTGCTACTCAGCCTCTTTTCCATTCCCATTGTGGAAGTGTGGGACATTACACTTTCTTTCAAAGCACTAAAAGGCATGACTCACTCCTCCTCCTATGTCTGTTCTTTAACCAGGTTTTAACAGGTTCATGGCTTTACCTCGTGCTTTAATAGTCTTTTGCATAGAGCTTGTCAAAAGGGCTTTGGAAAGCTGAGTAAACTGTCAGGGAGTTTCAGCTGTCTACATTTCATTCTCCTTGTATGCTGCAGAATTAGAGTAGACACGTGCCAGGGTTTTCTTTGCAGCTTTCCTTTCCTAGTATGTGGTGGGTTTATAGGTTTATCTTTAATTCCTTTAATCAGTTTTCCTGTCACAGGTGAAGTGGACTATATGCTTAAAGTTGCCACATCCTGGCTTGTATGAGAAATAGCTTGGCCAGCAGGACTAGGTCAGTGATCCTCCCCCTCTACTGGGCACTGGTGAGGCCCCACCTCAAGCACTGTGTCCAGTTTTGGGCTCCTCACTACAAGAAAGACATTGAGGTGCTCGTGTAGGTCCAGAGAAGGGCAACAAAGCTGGTGAGGGGTTAGAGGAGTCTTATGAGGAGAAGCTGAGAGAGCTGGGGGTGTTCAGCATGGAGGAGACTGAGGGGAGACCTTCTCACTCTCTACAACTCCCTCAAAGAAGGGTGTAGCCAGGGTGCGTCGGTCTCTTTTGCCAAATAACAAGTGATAGGACAAGAGGAAATTGCACCAGGGGAGGTTTAGGATGAATATTAGGAAAAATGCCTTCACTGGAAGGGTTATCAAACACTGAAAGAGCCTGCCTAGGGAAGTGGTGGAATCGCCATCCCTGGAGGTATTTAAAAGACATGTAGATGTAGTGCTGAGCGATGTGGCTTAGCGATGGGTTTGGTGGTGCTGTTGACTGTTGAACTTGATGATCTTCAAGGTCTCTTCCAACCAAAACAATCCTATGATTCTGTGAAATACTTCAAGTTAGAAACACCATTGGCTTCCTCCTTCTGGAGTGGTGCTAGATTTTAAAATGTGCTTCTTGCTCTCCTAGCCAGAATGTTCTATACATTATATGTCAAAAATGAGAAAATAAAGATCACACAAATTTGTTGCTTGAGTTTGATGCAACTTCTGATACTCATCTTTGCATCTCAAAAGAAAAAAAACAAACCAAACCAAAACAACCCGAACCAAGGCTTTAGATTTATATCTGGTTTAGTTTTTTTGTAAGCAGAAATAAAATAAACACAATATGAACATGAGATACAGGAACACATTAATTTGATTCCATCTGCTAAATAATTTTTGTGAATTTAATTGTACCCTGGTTCTTCTAAACACGTTAAGACATATGTTCATAAACTAATTGAATATAGCTTCTAGTCTTGGCAGTATTCCAATACACTGTTCAATCAACAACAGTATTCTTAAGAATTATTTCAGTTGTTGTATGTTAAATTCTCTCTTCACCATTTTCAGTTTTGAAAATCCTGTGACAAAATGAAATATAGGCTTATAAAAAGCTCGCTAAATACCCCAAATTAAATACAAGTTGCCAATAAGCTTTCTGATTAGAATGCTATTGTTTTGCCATTTGTGTGTTTTGGCTGTAAACTTAATATTGTAGCTCCTTTCAGATGTTTTTGTTGGGTTGCTGTATGTGGCTGCTGGAGCCTTAAAGAAATTTGCCTTTGCATTTCTAATTTAAAAATATTTCAACATCCTAAGATTTCTCATTTCTGAAATTACAGAGCTGGTTATTGAGACATGTTGAAAATCTGCTTCTAAACCCAGATCTTCTTGTTGTTATGAAAGTTGATAAATTTTAGCAGATCAATGAATCAGGATATCTATATAAAAGATAGAAGACTTTTTTCTTTTTCCTTTTTATTGTCCACCTCCTTACTACTTCAAGTAATCTGCTGAATTTTGTTGGAGTTCACTCTTCTATGACCCGTGCAGTCTGTTAAGATTGACAGCAGTTGAGATAGCCTGTAGTAAAACAGCAAGGCGACATATATTTGCATATAGAGTGGGAATTTTAAGGATTTCTGATATTTCCCAGCAGGTTAATTACAGAACCTTTTCTTCCTCTGCAATTAGTGAACACATAGGATCAAGAGGAGACATTGAGCCCAAAGTAGCCTGTATTTTTACTAACACTGTGTCAAAAAAATTAAATAGTCTGTCATAAAGCTGTCTTATGCAGATGCAAGTGTAATATTGAAAGAGAAGAAATAGAAGTAATTGCTTCCTGGTTTTGAGAGGCAATGCACATTTGGATGTCAAGGCACATGTTCTGCCTTGTGCAGTGAAGTTGCAAAGATCTTTATACAGTCAATGTCATTGCCTGCTCCCAGTTGGAATTGTAGAAGTGCAACTGGGTACTTCACATATCAAATAATCAAAAATTCTATAAGTCACCTTTGAATTTTTACCTGTGTACTGAGTAGGTCTCAGCCCAGTATTAAATCAGCTTGAATAAATATATAAAAAAGTGTTATAAATTTTGTTGGTATTTAAAGGACCGGAGTTGCTTATGGTGCTTGGTCACTTAACCACATTGGTGGAGACACAAAAATGTCATACATTATATTTATCTCTTTGAATACTTATGGACTGGGTTATTTTTAGAGTAGTTTTAAATAATTCATCAGGTATAGCTTTTGACCAAAGTATTGCTGATGAGTTACATTTTGAGTTAATAACCCTTTCTTTCACAGAAATCCAATGCATGTTAAGAAATTTCCTTCTGAAGGCAGAAAAAATGCCATAAAGGATGTGATAGCTCTGGCAGGGCTCACTGTAACTCATCCCTCTGTCTTGTACATCTGTAGTTAATAGATGATACAGAATTAAACCCACTTCTGCTAGTAACTCATCTAATGACCTCAGAGGAAGCGTAGAGCAAATTTTACTAATTACACAATGACAGTTTCTAATCCAAAAGGTAAGAAAGAATTGCAGAATAATTTCAAACTTTGTTGATGGGGTGTGTATGTCGAGGACGTATCGAGTTTTACTCTTTTGCTCCAAGGAAGGATGGAACTAAACCTAATGATATAGGAAACTTTGGGCATGAAATTGAACTGAAAGCCCTGAAGAAGGATTTGAAGAACAGGCTCTTAAGTACGTTGATGTGTTAAAGTACTAGAAAGAATACAGCAGAACTTCAAAGTAGCATTTCTGAGGGAAGAGGGAGGAAGGAAGAGTGTAATATACTAATAATTCTCCTTATTTGAAAGTTAAAAGGATGCTGAAACAGCAACTGCACTGTTCTTGCATGCTGTTAAATGACAAGTAGGCTCTTCTCTGCCCCATTTTTTCCTTAATAACTAACTTTTCCTTTCTTTTCCTGTTATAACTGTGTATGTAATTAACTTATGTGAGTAGAAGCAAAAGTAAATGCTGTTTGCTACAGGTAAAATATTGAATGCAGAGTCCCCTTTTTAACATAGTTTTTATGGAAGTTTACACTAATTTTTATTTTTCCTAAAGTCTGAGCAAGAGGAAGATACAGAAGGAGGAGATATAAGCACAGAGTTATCCTCAGCACTTTAGAATATGCCTTAAAAATATCCTCTGCTTGATGTCATTGTCCCTCTGTGATATATTGGCAAAGCCTCCATCATCTGAGATGGTCAGACTGGATTGCAGTAGGGGACTGTGAACACACCAGTCTGGGTAGTCATCAAATCTCAGAAAAAAACAAAACTTGAAGGTGTGTAAGTGCCATATCTGTAAAAAGATTGCAGAGGGAAGGCTGAGAATGGAGCGTTTTGTTTGTTGTTGCCAAGGGTTTAAGCCTAGCAATTGTGGGAAAACTCATTGCTGCAGGTTTTGATACTCTGCCTCAAACCAGGTATGTTTTTAAACCTGATCATTTCAGGGATGCATTTTAAAGATGGGTTTTGCAGACAGTTGTATCAACAGCAGAGCTGGGCGGTTGTGTTAACAGGATGAAGATAGCATGAGCACTGTCTGTGTACAGATGCTGTTCCTGAGTGCTTTGAGCCAAGATGATTTCCAAATTAAAAGAAAATCTTAGAATTTTAGCTAAAACACACCCGCGTGCTGTTTCTGGAATTGGCAGCAGCTGCAGTCTCTTTATGCTACATTTCACTGCCTCTGTCCTGTTCTAGTACTGCTGTACATGTTGATTCATTTACTTGATAATAATAACAAAAATTAATGTCTGTTTGGAGAGGTACATGCATATTCTTCATTCCTATCTGAAGAAATGTGACTTTTCTCTACTGCATTGGTAGCACCTATTTCTCTTGTCACATTCTGTCCTGCATCTGTTGTACATTTCAGTGGCCAGCCCAGCCCAAACCACAACACATTTTATGTTAACTTTCCACTGTTACAGTTGAGAAATTTTTAAATTTTTCACAGGTTGAAAACCGGTGACAGTTGTGTAACAGTAGGGCTAAACCCAGAGATGGATGGATGGATGGATGTTGATTAAATATGGGCTAAAACCTCTCTGACTCCGAAAGGTAGATGATAGCGAGATTCTATTTCTCTATTTGTTACTTTTAAAACTTTAACATGTTTTGTCAATGCGGTCTAGTTATTCTGAAACAATAGAGCACTGAGAATGCAACAGGTCTCCTTTGAAAGTCATGACCCTGCCAAGCTGGAATGGAAGTCCCAGGCTCAGACTCCGCGCGTTTGCTTTCAGAGCAGCATCTCTTACCTCATAATTAAATGGGGCAAAATTTGCTGACAATATATATTTTGACTCACCTAGTGCCTTGAGCTTGTTGATTTTGAATCATCAGGCTTTTAATAATTTGTATATTAAGTATGTATCTATTATAAAGAAGAAATATAGTCAGGTGATTATTTTTTTCCCCAGGTTGACTAGATATATGAGAATCAGACAAATAGAAAAAGAGGCCATTATTACTATGTCATGGCTACTGTGCTACACATAACCTATTTATTTTTGCTTCATATTTAAAGAAAAATAGCTTTTAAAATCATGTTCAGATGTAGAATGTTTATTAAGCATCTAAAGATTTCTGCATTGAATGTGTATTAATAAATCATAAGAATTAATAATTTACAATAGAATACAGATAAAACATGATTTGGCTTCTTCTCGGCTGCATATTTCAGCACTTCTGTGTTGTATAACATCCATCTTTACCCAGAAAATTTAACTTGATTCATCAGCACAGGCAAAATAGAAATGAAAGAAGCTCCAAGACAAATCCAGGATCTACACACAGATTGGCTCCATCAGTCTTTGCTCCTTATACTTTGTGGTTCCTATTGAATAGCAAAGAGTTAAATAGGAAAGGCCACTGGGAAAAAATATGAAACTTGCTTGATTTTGGGGAGACTTTTCTAGAAAACATTTTTTCATAAATAATACTGTGTACAGAGTGCATAATTGCCTACGTAAATGTTCTGTGCCAGGAAGTTAATGGAATTAAATGCATAACTGGATTTTGAACTGAACTAGATTTAATTTATGACCATTAATATTAGAAAATTTAACTGTGCTAAAATGGCAACCTGAAAATCTAATCCGTTAAAGCATAAATTCAATCTTGAAGAAACCAGTTAATGGAAGGTCTACATAGATAGGGCCAAGTGCTTAATCTACAAATGTGCTATTTTTGGCCACTATTCTGCAGGTAACTTTTGAATTTCTGGCCTCAAAACACTACTTCAATCCCTTTTCCTTGCTAAGAATAGACCATCTTAAATTTTCTTTCTCAGTCATGGGTGATCAGGAAGTGTCACAATGTATAGTTTGCTTTAGAGTCACTGAGTTGAGCTTTCCATCTGTAAAAGTTATAGCCTGAAGTCTCCAGAGGGCCAGGAGCAAGAGTGCTTCCCAGCTCTCTCTCTCACTTACAGCTATTTTCCATTCCCCAGCATGGATCAGCCTTCTCTGATGTAGATGTCCCTCAGTTAGGAGCACATTTCATGTACAGCTGTAGCTGGCCAAAATAGTGGATAGTTGTGTTGAGCCTTGGAAGCGTGGAAGTGCAGCTCCTCCAGGTACTGGGTGCTCCTGAAGGTCACTGCCTCCTCTCCCTGGTACTTCCATCTGCCCCATCACCTCTCTGGGTTTGCAGGCTGGGAAGGATGGTGTATACCTGGAAATATATGAAGCATCCTTCTGTCAGCTCACTGCCTGGGTGTGACTTGATTTCTTCCATTATTTCTAAGAAAAACCCTTCATACTTTGAATGTGTTCAATAATTTCACATCCACACTTTAACCACACATCTAACCGTGTATTAGAATGGCAAGAAAAAAGTCTCTCTCACAGGATCATTTGTTTTCTCCCCACCTAAAATTACTCCACCTAAAACTAAAATTACGTAAATTGAAGATTTAGTTTTGATGAGCAATTCTTTAGCATTTTGGTTGAGAAAGTTAACATCATTCATCTATTCACTGTGCAACAGACCACAATCTAATTAAGTTTGAAGAGAAAAATTCAGTAGCAATTGCCCCCTTCCTCCCATCCCCCAACCTAGCTGAATGAATGTGGATTTTATCACCTTGTTTTGGAGAGATGTTTCTTTAATTTGGTGACTCCCCTTTTAAATTGTGGGTCAAATAGCTGACTAAGCATTCTTTGGTCTTCAGAATCCTCAGCTCAGAAATGTTTACTTTTTGAGAGGGAAAGGGTGGGTTTTGAAAGTAATAATAATTAAAAATTAATTAACACTTCAGCTATTTAATAAAAATATATTTCCAGACTGATTTCAAATATGTACTGATAGGTCCCAGTTGTTTGTTTTACCAGCCACATCACATCTTCTCCTATGGGAGAGATTCAGATAAAAAGTTGTGTTTCTGGGTAGTGGCAAAATCTGGCAGATTACAGAATATTGTGTATTGCATTTTTTTAAAAAATTCCTTGTAGACAAATTGCATCTCAGAGATTCCAAAAAGTCTAACCAAATCTTTACCTAGTTACTACTTCCAGCAAGTAACATTTTTACTGCCTTATCTCCTGTGGGGAAAATGCTCATTAAAACTCCATTTAATTTGGTGTTAACGATGTCATTAGCTCCTCTACATGTTTCATGTGAGTCCTCCCCCACATCTGCATTCTTTTTCCCAGTTTTCCTCCATTTGCTTGTTTCCCCAGTTTGTCTGTCCCTGAAGTCTCTCCTGTTGTGTTCATAAATGCCAGGCAAGAGGACAGAGTGTATTTTGCAGATCCGGGAAAAGCGGTAAATTGTGTGCATTGAAAAGTGTTTTCTTTGTGAATGTTTTGTTGTATTTGTCATGTGTCTGTCTTCAGAGAAAACAACCTTACGTTACAGGAGTGTATTTGATTTACAAATCAGGTATCAGCCGGGAGGAATTGTTAGATTCAAGGTCTCTTTGCAGAAAGTATCTTGCTTTGCCTTTTATCTAAATTTTGACTGGTTTATGAAGCCTCAGTTTCTTCATGCAAAAAGAGAATCTCCTTTTTATTGTCTCTAAAGATCCTATTGAGTATTTTTTCGATCTGTATGCTTTCACTACTGTGTTTTGCTTTTATTTAAGCATCGAGGTTGGAATTGACTTAGTTTAGATCAAATTTTAGTTGATTTTTATATTGTAGAGACTCAGGGAAACCAAATAACTAAAATGCAAGATGGAGGGTGAAAGAGGTATTTTTTCTAATTACGCTTGTTTTTAAAATGTACAGCCAGACTTTGCTTTTAAGTGGAAAATATTTTATCATAATCTTAATTTGTTTGCTTTCACATCAATGTAAAAGCACCACTAATGCAGTTTGTAAACATTGAACAGACTTTATTAACTAACTGCATTGCTTGGTTTTGTGTCGATGGGGAGGGGGTGTAGATGAGGTTGTTTAATACACACTTCTCTTGTTGTAGAAGATCTTATTTTCACACCTAGTACTATAACATGGTATAGAAAGAGTTTTAGGAAAGGGTGGTCGCTGCCTTCCTGTGGCAGCAATACGTTGGAGTGCACAGGTCTGATTTGCTTGAGTAGCTGCTGATTGTAGAGGCTTTGGCAACCAGTGTCAGGAAGCTGGGAGTGCTGATCCTCACCAGCCTGTGTACTTAGTCTTTCTTCCTTAAAAGTCCTGTTTTTCCACTGAAAAACCTCGCTCCTTCAAGCATCGGATAACCTTCAGTTGCTCTTCAAATTATGAGTTAACTATAGCGTTTTCTTCAGCAAGGTATAAATTTTCTATTTTCATCGATGTCCTACTTCACTGGAGAAAAGGTTTAGAATATAATCTGCTCCCTACAACGAGGAAGGGTGGAAAGATTCATAAATGAGAGGTTGGCTTGATTCCTGCAGATTGGACACGACTTAAAATTGAACCTTGATTGCTAGCATGCTTGGATTGTGGAGTTGACTCCTCTTTTGAAGAGAAATGGTTGTCAAAGAAATTTAAAATAAATTGATTAATCACTTAGATATTTTTTTATTATTATTTTTAGACTGGTTTCCTAAGGGACAAATTTTGCAGTCTCCATGTCTGCCTGTTCAGCCATTTATCACTACCCAACCTCCTCCCCATTTTTCAACGCATTGGTTAATTTCATGCAAATTTGACAGAGCCAGAAATCATTAGATCGAATCATTAGTCATAAGATCTAGTCATTAGATTCAAGTCATTAGTCATAAGACCATAGTTTCTACAAATTTAATAAAAACTGGTGGTTTAATTTGATGGTAGAGATCCAAAGTAGTCCTTCTAGTTTGAGGGGAAGAAAGGCAGAGCCCCAGCTTGGCAGGGACCTCTTGGTGTCCTTGTGGGCATCTCTGATGGGACTGACGCGGAGTATGGGTAAAGGAGAGAGTGGTTCCTCTCTCCGCAAAACATTTTGCTTCTTCCAAGCAAAATGGTCTTGTTAAATCAAATATGCATTAAAAAGCAAGTATTACAATGGTAGAAGAGCTTTAGTGGACAGATACTTGAAAACATTGAGATTTGGTTTGTTAGAAAAGAATATGTTATTGAACTTGTTGACACATCAGGTTTTCAAAATCCCTTTTGATTGTCATCTTCAGTGTTTCATAATTACTGTTCCTAATAGGTTTCTCAGAGAATAAATAAGCCAAACAAACCAAAAAGTCCTGGTAAGATTTCAGCAGCAGGAAGTGGTCTTTGACTAAAATTTTCTTTCCAAGTGAGTTTGGTTTTGTGTGTTTGGTTGAGTTTTCTTCCCTCAGAAAAAAATTGTGATCACAGTTGTGAAAAAGCAGCAAAATAAGACAGTATTGTCAAATAAAAAATTGACAACTTGGGTCAAATTTTGCTTTTCCCAGTACAGTCTAACCAGATGTTTCTAGTCAGATCTAACAGTGAGGCTCATCACTGGCCTTATTATCTTTTCATATGTCCCCTTCTGAGGCCAACAACTTTCTCTGGATCTGACTAT
The DNA here is from genome assembly GCA_004320125.1 of Scolopax mira. Taxonomy (NCBI): domain Eukaryota; kingdom Metazoa; phylum Chordata; class Aves; order Charadriiformes; family Scolopacidae; genus Scolopax; species Scolopax mira. The sequence goes on from BJBW01000895.1 coordinate 49,317, forward strand.
AGATACTGTGATAATCTGGGCAGTTTATTGGTGCCACGATAATCTGTGATAAACCACGATGAGTGTATAAATTTAGGTAGCTGAGGTACTAACCTAGCAAAAGAGAAAAGGAGTTTCTGATAGTTCAGACTTCATTGTGTGTTGGCACACACGCAAAGAGTATTTTGAATCATTAAATGTTAAACTTGTTTATTTAGCTTTGTATTTTTATAGATTACTTAGAAACTCTTAGAATGTTCAGGGAAAAAAAAATCTCCCAGGACAAATCCTTAAGTCTATATAACTCTTTTTAGTGTATTTACTAACATGCAGTGAGGGTGCCAGAGCCCTGGAACAGGCTGTCCAGGAAGGTTGTGGAGATTTTGAATTCTTTGGAGATTTTCAAGACCCGCCTGGATGCAGTCCTGAGTGACATGCTCTAACATGCCCTAGGCAATCCTGCTTCAGCAGGGGAGTTGGACTAGATGATCTCTATGGTCCCTTCCAATTCTAAAAATTCAGTGAAGCACTAAATTTGCTTTACTTCAATACAAATACTAATTTGCTTTACTTCAAAATAAGCCTAGTGGCTACTCTCGAATTAATCAGATGTGGCTTCTTTGTAGATTGTCCAAATGTGTTTCTCCTGACTTTCTTTATCTCTCTTCTGATTGCTACCACAATTTTCTGAGTTTCATTGATTTTCACTGTTTCACCATGTGCTCATTTATGTAAATACTGCCCCTTTTTTGTTATGCGTTTCTTTAAAGCCATTTTTTTTCCATTTTTTTCCTTTTTTTTTCCTGGAAGGACGAATAATACAATCAATGATGCCTTTAAAGAGTTGTCATCCAAATTCCTTTTTGCTTCTTCCTTCGTTCTTTTAGTGAATGTATCCTAATTGCATACAGTTGATAATAAGCACAGAGGAAATTTTTGCTGAAATTCAGTTACTTATTTAATCTTTTTTCATTCCTGTTGCTGAGTGTGTGTTAATAAGTGACAAGACAAACTGCCTTTCTCCTTACCTGGCTGAGCTTGGTTCATCACTTTTAATGGTTCTTTACCTAATTGAATTTGTGTATCCTTGGCTAATGCCTGTCACTGAAAACGTACAGGTGGAGTCAGGGTGTGATAGATGAAGTGAATTCACACGCTCATTAATTTTTCTATTTAATACATTAGATTCTTTGCTTGTTCTCAGGTACTTATATGGTCATATTTAGATAATCAAAGTAAATTAACAGCTTGTTTATAATATACTGACCCCTTTGTGCTCTTAGTTTGTCAGAAATCCATAGAGTTATTAGCAGAAAATGAAAGCATTAGATTCCATGGAAGGAACTGAGATTAATCTTGGCCATGTCTTTTAGAGACTTCAGGGAGTCTGATTTGTTATTAATTTTGTGTAATTAATGCTGATGTGCTCTTCCAAATTCCTAAAACAATTTGTGAAGAGTTTCAATGTGCTTCAGTTACTTAAATTGATAGGAGGAAAATGAACCTGTAATTTCTCTCTTCTGCCAGTTTAGCTTTTAGAAGCCATTTTTCCTTTGGCCAAGCCATCCAGCTCTCTGGGCTACCAACCTAGTGGCCACTGTGTGCATAGGAAAAGAGGAATATTCCACTGGTTCTTCATTCATGGAATTGCCATGAAGTAATTGTGTGCTTTTCCTCTCTGACCAAGAATTATGCTTACAATAACAGATTTTTTTAGTTATGATTTTCTTTCTAATTATTACTATACAAGAAAAAAGGATGTTCTTAATGCCCTCAAAAGGGTACTATCAGACTGACTCTCTAATAACGGATTTAGTCTGTTACAGATACAGAATTCAGGGGGAAGAAATACTGCCATCCATAAGGGAACTGGGCATGGAGAAATTAAGAACCAAATTCTGTGAAGCAGCACTTTGTCCCCAAAACTATGGGGAAATGCTCTGGAGCACCTTGCTCTGGGCACAGCACATCCTTATTTGCTCTGCTGCACATCGACTGCAGCTCCAGCCTTTGCCCAAACCACTAAATCAACCTCCATCTCTGGAGGTGAAAGGATTTGTTTAGGCTACCAGCTGTGTTAAACAACGAAATAAATGCGACTGATTTAATGATCTGCTGATGTATATCCTATAGTAACCATGTTGGACATACCTCCTGGTTTTAGTGCAAAATTAAGCGCAAAATAAGACTTTAAAAAATGCCTTCTGGAAGACAATAATTAATTATACAATATGAACAATGTTTATAAATTGTATAGAATGTGTGCTTTGGGACTGAAGTTACACCATTTTCAGTGTTGAGCTTGCATATCTGTTAAAGAAAGGTGAATCCACTTAACCTGGGGTTAAGCTTTGGCAATAAGATGTGAGAAAGCATAATATTTGCAGTTTCTGTGAGTCTGGAATGCAAAAAGGAATAGAAAACTGCAGTTCTCTTATTTTAAGTCTTTTGGAAATCTTTAAGGATGCATCATGGTTTATATTAGTTAAAGCTGATAAATGATCTAGGAGAATGATTTGGCTTTTTCTGTAAATAGCAAAAAGAAAGCTCATATTGATTCTTTCTTCCTGAAACAAAAGTAACCCTTTTGAAATTGTTGTGAATTTCAGTGGATTCCAGTGAATTTTCAGATTAAATATTAATTTCATGAGAGGAGTTTGAATTAATCAGGCTGCACTATTTATAGCATGATATGTTTTCCTTGAAGGCATGGCCAAATAATGAGACAATCAAAGGGGGTTTCTTCATACTGAAGTGCAGTTTTAAGCTTGCACTATTTCTTAAATGAATAATAGAAATGCTGGTTTTGGTTTGTGGTCCTACTTGGAGCTCTTGACTAGGGTTAACACAGGGTATTTTATCATTTTGTGAAGGTGAGGCATGTGATACATCATGTGATCCCGAGTTTAAAAGAAATTCTAGTGTCAACATGAAAGCCAGACAACATATTTAGTGACAGATGACATGTTGGTGTTTGAGAGGAATCAGAGTAACGATTTAAATCTTTCCATTTAAAGGGAAAAAAAGAAGGAGGAAAAAAAAAAGGTGAAATCAAGCGAAAGCTAGATTGATTTTTCTGGTGGTTGAAGTTTTCCATCTACTGCATGGGATTTTTCTAATGGGAAGAGATAGATTTCACTACTGCAAAAGCAAAACACTGAACAACAAGAACAGCAGGGGATTTTTTTATATATATATTTAACCGTACAGCTAATTGTCAGGTGTATAGTCAGCCTGGTTGTAGATTCAACAGATGCAAGTGAAGTAGCTGACACATATCTGAAATTTCATAAATGCAGTGTACTGTGTGGAAGACTAAGACATGATTCACTGCTATCTTACATTTTTATGGGGAAATGAAGGGTGTTAAGACTGTTTCTTTGATCGCATTAAAAGATTTGTGGCTTAATAGGTGAAGAAATTAAGATCCCAACCTGTTTGTCCAAGTAATTAAAGGGACAGTGGAAAGGAGTGTTGATACTCAAGGGATAAAATCAATTATTCATACGCACTTATCAGAACCTCAAAGCAGGAATGATTGCCATTTTCATAAGTGGGTATGATTGAGACAACAGGGATAAATTGTTAACTGCCTGTGTGGGCTGCAGAATGATGTAGTTTGTATAACGATTGTCTTAGAAATGTAAGGCTGAGGTGGAGAAATAGGAAGCAGCAAAAGAGATGAAACAGAACATAAAATATTTTCTTGCTCTTGATAAACATGCAATTGTTCATCTTTGCAATAGCTGTAAAAGAACAGGCTTAGTACTGCAATCTGGTTTTGCATCAGATCTCTAAGAAGAAAATTGTGAGGAAACCTTAAGTGAAATTACAACGCTACACAAAGTTGTTAGAATTATTAAAAGTTGTTAGAATCATGAAACTGTCACGTGGATCATTGTTTTTCCAAGTGGTGAGTGCTTAAGTTTGAGGGCTCACAGTCCATGTTTGGAGAAGGCTGGTTGAGATGTACAATAGGGAGAAGAAAAGAAACCAGTGTTCAAACCAGTAGTGTGTAGTGAGGATTTAGCCATTCCTTTGAATACCTGCATTATTCAGTAGATTTTGCAAGGGACTTATAATTTGCCCACATTGGTTTAGGGCATTTCAGAAACCACTCTATTTGCTCTTTATACAGTCGGATGTAAAAGATTAACTTTAACTTGAACTTCCCACCTTGATTTACAATGCCGACTTTATATACTTATCAAAAAATTCAAATATATGTCAATTAAGCCATCTCTATGGTGTTTAAGCAGTTATCCCTTAACCCCGCTATTTAGGCATTAAACCTAGGCATAAATTTTAGGCAAAAACAGGAGCACACAAAAATAGAAACCTGTTTGGTACTAATTTTTCTTTGGGTCTTGGCATAGTTTTAAAAGTTTAGTGCCAGTGTCTTAGTAAGGGTGCTAGCAGGTTATATTTAATATACCTGAAATATATTTTGAGCCTGTAAACAGGAGGTGCACTCTAATGAGTTTAATCGCAATCATTAACTGCTTCTCCAAACTTATTTCTAATTAAGCCACTGATAATGGTAGATGCTTGATTGACTCCTCTGATTTTGTTCATACAGAAGTCCTGCAAGAGATGAGTAATCCTTGGATATGCCTATTCCACAGTCAGAGCAGGAGTTGAAATATGATGTAGCGATATTTGTGTTGGGAAAAAATGAGGGAAGCTGTGTTCTGGATGTTCTCACCATGGCATCCTGGGGAAACTTCTCTTCTTGGAGGTCCATGCCGTTGCAGGTGTTGCCTCTTGCTTATGCATCTAGACATCCCAATTAAGATATTAGCAATCAAGCTTGTTTGGAAATCATAAAATGATAACAGATCTGTGGAACAGCATCAAGATTTAGAACTTATAGCCATGGAGAGTGTCATAGAACAGAAGCAGATCACGCAGTGGTTGGTGTCCTCCTAGACATGTTGTTGAGGGTGTCGTTTCAGGAGCAATAGAGCTCTTCTCCCCACTCTAAGACACAGACCATGGGGGGAAATCTCCTGCTTCTGGATGGGTTTGCTGCCCTCATCTGATCTTTAGGCAAAGGCTATTTTGGCCCCCAAGAGCTACACAGAAAGAAGCAGTCTCGGGGTTTATTTTAGGTGGATTATGCATTTTCATGAAAATAATGTTTGTAAAAAACTTTTTGTCTAAATAAATAGACCACAGCATTAAGTTTAATTAATGAATAATGGAGGTGGAAGAGTATTTTTATTGAATACTTCTAGAAATAAAAGATTATTTTCTGGTAGTGATAGGAACCATAAGGCTCAGTGTTCCCTGTTGCTGAGAAAATCTCTCTGGCTGGGACAAGTAGTGGGACTTTTTCCATTTCTATAGACAAATTCACAGCTTAATTTCTTAAGACTTGTATCTCTGATTTTTGTTTAGCAATGTGAAAATTATTTCACTACAAATAATTAAGCAAACCTATTAATATTCTGAAATTTAAGTTGTGTTTAAAAATTTGCCTTTTCTGTGGTGAAAATTAATTCTAAAAAAGAGACCACGTGCAGTTGCCATCTTTTGCCATGAGAAGGTGATTGCTGCCACTTACTTCCTTAAATTATATTTAAAGTGATCTTCAGATGGTTTAGTGATTTCAAGGGTAATAAAGATAATGAAATTTATTTGAGTGGTTTCGTGATTACAGCAGATGATTTTAAATGCTTACTGATGTTCCAACGTGCTGCCTATAATGGTTTTGTTGCTAATTTTTAAGAAGTCACCGTGATTTGCTCCTAACGACAGAGCAATTCTGAATAGGAGCAAGCCATGGAGATAAGGAGCTTTGAGAACAACAGGGAAATATTTAATCTGTCGGTGCTGTTGCTAGAGAGCAGCACAGTGTGGTGCGAGGATCTGTTGCCTTCCTTTAAAGTTCATTGCTTTGCAGGAAACACAACCAGGATGTTTTTCATTTGTTCCAAACATCAGATGGCTTTTTAAGCATTTGACAGAGTCTAGTAGATTTACAGGACCTTCACTTGTCAGACATAGAAATGTCAACGGAATAAAAGACTTCAATTACTATTTCACATAGATCATGATATCAGCAACAGGAATATTAATTACTTTTTCCATAGAGGTAATTTGGAAAGGAAAATAAGACCTCAAGTCTATTATCATCGCACTGTCTTTGGTGTGGTGCTTCCCAGCTCAAGTAGGCAAGAGCACTCCATAAAAACATACTTACATTTGTTTGTGGTTTCTTCAAACACAAACTAAGCAGAAGTTAAATATATTAAACACTTCATAGGTATAGGTAGTCATAGGAATAGTTAAAATTCCACATACCTAGATGGAAACATTCCTGATGAAAACTGGTTTTGCACATTAGGCCTTTTCTTAATAAACTGATCTCTGTGTAAATAAATCTCAGCTAACAGACTCCAGTGATGAGGTACAATAATGTGATATACAGTGGCTCTGGGAAAGAAAAGATACAATGATCTGTAGCACTTTGCGTGGAATATTAAATTTGGACAATAGAGAGGGCTGATCTGAAAGGAGAAACTCACCTTTGGATCCTGTGTCTTCATGTATATAAGCAAATTTTAAATATAAATTCACCTTAAACTATACTGATAAGATTATGAATAGCAGAATCATTAAATTTAGGAGACAACATTACAGTTTTTCAAATTGATTGCCCATCTCAAAAAATAAAGTGGCTTTAATCATTTTGTCTGGATTTGCCTTTTTCAAGATGAGGAAGGGAAAAGGTTGTTGTTGAAATCAACCTGAAGTAGTTGGACTGAGGGAAAAGATGTGCATAGGGGCTCCAGGGATCAGTAGCAGACGCTGATGTCATAACCCCTGTTTCCCAAATTTACCTATAGTTTTACCAATAGAAATTTATGGCATAGTATTTTATATCCAAGATATTTTTCTTTAAAAGAGACAGACATAGTTAATTGTCCGGCATAGTTAAAGGTCTGGCATCAGAGAGCTGGTTAATTCTGAAGAGAAAATTCCACGTTGCTTACTTTTTATACTAGCACCATCTCTCTGTTCTGTCCAACATCATAATCTTAAGTGTTGTTGTCTACAAATACGTTCCTAACTATACTAGCGTAGAGAAAAAGGATGCAGGTTAGCAGTAGGCTGGAATTCCTCAGCCTTAAATGTGTCTGGATAAAACTAAATTCTGCTGCTGCTATGAGTGACTTAGTGCTTTCTAGATTAGATTCTATAGAGTAGTGCTAAATTCCTGAAAAAAATATTACTTTATCATTACTTTATGGCTCAGTGGTATTTTAACTCAACCGGTATCTTGGCAAAATCTAATTTATTCCGCTTAATAAATGAATGTGTGTTGAGATGCGTTCCAGACACCAGAATTTGATAAACTAATATTGTACCTCTCTTTACTTCACATTTACTTTTTTTGCTTGGATTCTAAATATAATTTTTTGTGATAAACAGTAGTCATTTCATAATATTTGGGGAAAAAAATCAATATAAACAAAGAAAGAGATTCTTACTGCTTGATTCCCCTCCATTTCAGTATATTTTTATTATGCCAGTGTTCTCAGCTGGTGTTTATTCTTTCCTTTGTTGCCATCTCTAAAATAATTCGTATTCTGCAGTTACAGAATAGTATTTATCTTTGTCATTTGGATTGAATCCTCTATTGGGAAGATGAAATAAGCTTCCTACTGCAAATTGATATGTCTTTTACTCGTTTTCTTTAAGCAATTATGTGTGTCCTCAATATTTTTGTCCTGATTACTCTGTTCTTTCATGTGTGTTTCACATTCTGCCAAAATCCTTATATTTCACCTCCAAATGTTTTGAAGTCTTTCTTCCTTTGTGTTCACTTTCACAAGCTTAAAAACTTACTTCGCTTTCTTATTTTCTTGCCCTTGATTTGTATCCAGAATTAATAGTTCTTGCTTTACATTCTTTTCAGAAGTTATCTATTTCTTTGTCTTCCATCTCCATAGTAAATGTCTCCAAAATAATTTTTGACCCTTCTGGGTCTGCACACACCTGAAATGCTGTGTCACTGTAAAGGTTTCCTAGAGCTCTCTGTACGCTTTCTGCTTTATTCTTTAAGCAACCTTCAGGTTTTATCAGCCCTTATTGTATTTTTCTCCAGTGATCATCTCTATTTGCTCATACTGTCTCTTCTGCTGACCTTTCCCTTGTTCTGAACGACCTCTGTTTTCTCTCTTAAATCTGCTACTTTCAGCAGTTCCTTATAAAAAAGCATGTTGACAGCATACTGCAACAAAGTCAAACGAGACTCCTTGGATGTGTTTTATTATCTTGGAAGCCTTTTTATAGTTCTTCTTGGGTAATGGCCATTTTTTCAGGTATGTGTTATCAAACGAACGCACTCGGGTACATGAGTAATTTCAGAACCAATGCATAGCTGTGCAGAGGTTTATCCCATTAACTACTTATGAATTTGAAAGGAAGAGCAGATGTCTATCTTTGTGGGCATGGGTCATAGCTTCCCTAGAGATGGTGGGAATCATTGTGGTTTAGGGAATTAGCTGCAGGATATGATTCCTTTGGCCTGCCTGGCATTAAAGGTCTTCCTGGAAAATGGTAACCGATGGGAAGTTATTGCTGCTGTTTCCTTCTTATCCAGAATCCAACCATTCCAAAGGAAGCCTCAGCATGTTGTAACAAAGATAAATACTTGCATTTTTCTGTCTGTTTTGCTGCTTGATATGTTTTCTATAATTTAGTCAAAAAGAATTCTGCAGAGGACTATTTTGCTGGTACCAGTAACTAATAAGTAATTGCTTAAGACTTCACTCATCCAGTTAGCATTAGTCTTCAGTATTGGTTTTAACTTTTTCCTGGCTGTCAACAGGATTAATGAAAGAATAATTAACAAATATTGCTGCCATCATCTTGAAATGCTAGTAAGTATTATATATATGTATGAATTCCATATTTACATCATAGAAGAAATGGGAAAGTTGGGATTTTTAAAGGGAGGCATGGTATAAAGACATGGAAGAAATTTTGAGCAAGCAAAGCATATGTTTTCTGCCTAAGGAAGAGAGGGTGTAGAATTAAAATGCATACTCAAAGTACACCAGCTGGATTATTTCCTCTGCTGCAGTATAGTCAGTCTGCAGGATACCATGCTGAAAGTGAACACCTATGCTCTTCATAGGGGACAAATTATGGTCATAGTGTTTCAGCTACTGACCCACAAAAAAATTGCTTTACTTATAGTTTTTTCATATACCTACATCAGCAAGAACAAAAAGTCATTGTTTGACTAAGTATTTTCTGTTAGATCATTTTTACCTACTACTGGCTATTTTTTTGCCTTCAGTGATTAATTTTAGATTAATTAAAGAAAGAACATTAACAAATTTTAGCTCAAAATGCCTTAATCAGCTTCTAATGACTTATTGTTGACTTAGTAGCCAAACCCCATGCCATTTTTGCTGTGGTAATTGAGGGTCAGGATATGAAACATCTTACTCTGATTTCAAAGTCTGTAGTCAGCTAACCATTTGAACACACTATATTATATATACACTATATATACAATAAAGAAATAAACACCACTACTATAATATGTGTCCTTCTGCCACATTTTTGCATTTTCAGTTCCTACTGTACCATGCAGTTTCCATTTCAAAAAGGCCAATAAAGGCATCATAAAGGAAAGTACTATTGCAGTCCTCTAGAGCTGGAATAAGTAGGGCTTGGCAAATTATTTCAATTCTTTAAAATCAGTATCTTTGTGAGTTTTCTTTAAAAAGCAGTCATAATTCAGGCATGTATGCTGAAATTTTTGTGTAGTCAGTAAGCTTAAAATTCACTTTTTGGTACTTGTACAGGAGGGCTTCTTTAGGGCAAATCCTGCTGTTACTTGCATTTCTTTCAATTTATTCAACAGAATATCTCTAACTTTATTATCCTGGAAAACTTCCAATATTTTATTCCTTCCCCAGAGGAGTTCAAGAAATGCAACTGTGTTAGTTTAGGCCAAGTTGCTGGCTGGGGTTAAACCATGACACAATTTCTCTCTGTCTTTCTCTCTCTTTCCTTATCCCCCCTTATTTTGGAAAAAGCAAATCTTCAGAGTTTGGTCATTTTGAGATAATTCTTTTGGAAAGAGACATATAGAAATACACGCACATACATCATTTATATTGTTATTTCCAGTACTTAACAGTACCAACATCTAGCTTTGAAACAGAGGCTTCCTTTACTTAAATAATAAAAATAGTAATCAACTTACTGTTTTGCATATTGAACTTGCTACTGAAGTGAACTAATTAGCAGTCTTTTTGAGCTCACATTTGCAAATACACATGCTATAAATTAGCCATTTAGGTAGATTAACTTTACTCACAGCTAAAAAGTTCTCACCTCCACATGTTATGGATTTCCTGGACTTTTTCGTGCTTTTTGAAAAATCAAAGCTATTGTGGGCCAAGGCACTTTTCTTCTTTTTATAAGGTTGGTCTTCAGTATGCATCTCAAAATTCTTGTGCCTGCTAAATGGAGAATTACCTGTGAAGTGGATTAAGTAATATTCTGAAAGAAGATGAAACAAAGCTGGAAGTTATTCCAGTTACTCTAAGTAATACTGAAGGGACTTCAGTCAGTCTTCTTTTAATCTACTGTAAACGATACCTTCACTTTCTCATGGTGAAAGTTTAGACAGCCATGTGGGTGTTACCTGCCTTGCTGTAGCTGTTGTTATTAATTTCTTATTAAGGAGTGGTTTAATAGAAACAAATATGCTATCTACTGGGGAAAACATACTGATCTGCATGAGATAGGGTAAAAAATAAATAAATGTTATTTTATAATTTGTGGACTTGCTTCATCAGTTCTGTATGTGATAGTGCTGCAGTTGATCCTGAAGAGGTTCCAGCATCTCCACCCACATCCCCTTCCTTACAGCAATAGCATTTGCTCGGCCGCACTTGAACAGTGACATATTTTCTTATTCATATTTCCTCGTAGCGTGATAGCAGTCAAAATCAGATGAGTCTCTTACACTTTCCGAGACTCTGTATTTCTATACAATTGCTTATGTTAATGCACAGAAACTGCTGTACTTTCATTCATTACTCTAATTGGATTAACAGGTTTCAGTTTCGATTAAGGCATAATGATACGAATATGCTGGGTAAGTTTTGTCCCCAAGACATTTTCATTACTGCTGTAGGCAGAGATCTCTGTACTTCTGCTCTCCTGGTTCCTTGCCTAACTTGGATTTTATCCCCGCAATGTTCAGGAAACCCAGATGATATATATCTTAAGGGCCAGATTTTCAAAAATACAGAGATTCTTGAAATTCAAAATCAATACTACTTTTGATATGCCCTCTAACCACTTCCCCCTCAAAGTCTGGGGAACTGAAAACCCTCTAAGAAATAACTATAAAGAGTTTTCAACATTCTGCAGAAAATTGCTAGGGTTTTTTCAAGTAAAAGCGGGGGCTACCTTTAGAAGAGATGTCAGATCACAAGGGTCCAGAAACATGGGTGAAATGACACAGGTAGAGGAAATATAGGGATGACATTATTAATTATTCATTAATTTATCTCCATGCTTCAAATGAAAGGACTATCATCATTTACATTATTAGAGCAGAGAGGATCACAAATTAAAATTAGGCCAGAAATAGCTAAAGGTTGTGATAAGATGATTACATGTGAAGTAGAATAAGAAGTACAAGCGAAGTTTGCAGACAGGAAATACTAATGCATCCTTCTGGACCCACAGCTTTCTCAGAAGTGTCATATAGCAGTAGTGGCCCAGTCCTTCGCTGGCTGCAGCCACAGAAGAAGCTCTTGCCATCGTCTTTAATTTGGACTGAGAGATCTGTCCTTTTGTGACTAGACCAGTATAATCAGTTCTGTAGTTGTCTTTGAATTATCTTCAGACTCGCAGAACACACTAGTTATCTATTCACTGCAGGGGTTTCTTCATCCTTTCTGGTAGTATTGAAACTGTGTGTGGTTTTCCCAAGTGTGGACCATCAGGAGTTGATGGTACTGCAGAGCATCATACCCTACTTTGTCACCTATCAGGTAAGTCAAGGGGGTGTATTCGTAGCCCTTTGACGTGTCTCTGGAATTAGCAGCTGAACTATATCTGCTGCAGCTGATCATGCTTCTGGCAGCTGCTGTACTTATGGATATATATATGCATTTGTATACGTATGTACGTACACACAGGTAAGGTTCCATTAAGATTATATTATAGATAGTTGAGGCATAAAAGCAATGAGGGTAGAGCAACGTAAAAGATAGTTCACAGAATAGTTGGGTTGGAAGATCATCCAGTTCCAACCCCCTGCCCTGGGCAGGGACACCTCCCACCAGACCAGGCTGCTCAAAGCCCCATCTAACCTGGCCTTGAACCCCTCCAGGGATGGGGCAGCCACAGCTTCTCTGGGCAGCCTGTTCCAGTGTCTCACCACCCTCAGAGTGAAAAATTTCTTCCTGATAACTAAATCTCCCCTCTTCCAGTTTGAAGCCATTACCCCTCACCCTATCAGTACATGCCCAGTAGCAGCTCCCAAATAATTATATGCATGCAACAGTACGTTGAAAGCTGAGAGATGCCACTTCTGGAGTGAGTGTAGTCTCACATATTTTTCGTCTTTCAGGGACAAAGACTAACAAAATTCCAAATAGATAGTTCAGCAGCTAGGATTTTTATTATTTTTTCATGGATGACATTTATTCGTTGCAACTGATGTTAGAACTAACACAATCTGCAGTTCTCAGCAAAACTAAAACTACAAAGTTGTGCCTGGTGTTACAGAAGAGAAGTTGTATTTAAAATGTAATTCGTGTACTGATAATTACTTCAATTGAATTAGACAATTCTTGAGCATTTAACTCAAAGGAAGTAATTTAGAGCTGCTGCTGACTCCTAATGTTTATTAGCATCCCTGCACACAGAGCTTAAATTAACTCCCTTTCCCTCTACTTTTTCTGCCTCTTTCTTCTCCCTATTTCTCAAAGGCCTGAGCTGCACAGATCCTCAGAAATTGGGGTTTGGGGAATTAATAAACCTATTAAGCATCCATCTGGGCTATTCTGTGTGAAGCATATGGTGTTCTGGGAGAGACATTTGGGAAGGCAGAGACAGGATGACAATCTCTACTGCTTTCTGCCATGCAGGTGCCTTCCCTCCAATAGACCCATAGACCTCCCGAACTGTAGACCTGTTAGTGGTCTATTGCAATGGAGCCATTCTGGTTTTCATCTTTTGTTCCCCTTCCATTGTGAGAAAGTTTCTAACAGCCTATTGACTTAGTTCATTGACTTAGCTCATTAACTTGGGAGAATATTTCAAATTAGTATTTAATATGAATACTCAAGGCAGCTGTCTTCATACTTGGATGCTGATGAGGAGGAGATTTTGGAAGCTTATATTGGATGCTGTTGCTGGGCCCTTTTATTTAGTAAGGAAAATCTCCTTTCAGTCTTATTATGGAACTATTTTCCTTTTACATTGTGAGAAAAAATATGCCAAGTCATCTTTTGTAATTCACTGAGTGGATGACTGTTTTGGAAGAAACTTGTATAAAACAGTATGTTAAAACCAAGGAAAAAGAATTAGAGAACCATGCTTAATCTTAAAGTTCCTGTGAAACAAAACAGAAAAAGTTACAAATCAAGCTTTGCAGTTATAGGGAATGCACAACTCTTCTGCTCCTAAAAGGTGTGTGCTATCTCCCTGCTTCCATTACATGATCAGAAATCTGAGATTTACTACATCTGCATGGACAAGGGATGTTGCATGAAAATAATATGCCTGATACTTCCTCAGTTGTGGTTGTTGCTTGTGTAACGCAGTGAGTGTGGGTGGAAAGTATCCCAAGTTTTCACATATATGTATCTAGATAAAATTTTATATGTATGGGAGGGGTGGTGTGTGTTTCTGTTAAAAGCTAGGAAGAAACTGCTCTTGCTGCTAGGACAATTCATTTTCTAGTTGCAGTAGCCCTCTTTTCCAGATATAATTCAGAAGTGCACAAGAAACAAGATTAAATTATTTTGGTGTCTGATAAAACCCAAATGGCATATGCTTATAATACGATAGGACTATGAGAGCCATGAAAGAATCTGTTGTTGCCTCTCTTTTTCAAGTTTGGCTACATAATTAAAAGATCTTCACAGAGGAAATTAAAAGCTAAATGGGGTTTTTAAATCTTAGAGGAAGCCATTGACAATGTTTTTGTAACAACAGCCAGTCTTCGTTGTCAGTTTTGAAGGACAAAATTCAGTGACCTGACAACAATCCTGTTAGGCTTGTAATGAAAGATCAGTTGTGTTGAACCTGCAGGGCATTTTCCTGTTTTTTTTACAAAATGCTTTTCCCCCTTGAACAATTATAAAATGTGTTTAAAACTATTATCATTTCAATATGTTTGAATAAAATCACTGTGATGTAGAGGTAGGTTCTAACTAGGATAAGTCCTCACTGTACAGAACGCTGTTCAAACCCAGAAAATGATTGATTTTCCATCAGAAAATGGAAGAGCTGTCTTGAGGATAAGCACTGATATATGGAGTCCATTGTTTAGATGTTGTGTTAACTGCTAAGAGGAAGGAGCAAGAGGTGATTGTTGCTATGGAGAGGATGGAGAGCTTGACAGCGTCTGAAAACTTTTTAAATCCAGGGAAACATAAATCAAATACAGGTGTCTGACACACATTGAAGCAGGAAGAACTTGTCTGTTGGGATAAGCATGAATAGTTTTTCATGGTCCAGTTGTATCTCAGGGAAGTTTTCCTTTCATTTTTATTGATCTTTGCTGTGCTGTGACAGGTTTTATCCAGAGATAACAATACCTGTGCAGTATTCTTCACTCTACCTAGATCTCATATTTTTAATTTGCTTTATAAAAACCATTGGAGATGGTTATACTCGTTCTTACCTAATGACACATGAAAGACAGTCATTGGTTTAATAATTTGGCCAAGAAAGCCAATGGCATCTTGGCTTGTATTAGAAATAGTGTGACTAGCAGAAGTAGGAAGGTGGTTGTCCCCCTGTACTCGGGACTGCTGAGGCTACACATTGAGTGTCCAGTTTTGGGCTCCTCAATACAAGAGATCTGGAGGTGCTGGAGCGAGTGCAGAGGGCAACGAAACTGGTGAAAGGCCTGGAGAATAAATCTTANNGAGGGGAGACCTCATCACTCTCTACAACTACTTGAAAGGGCATTGCGGAGAGGTTGGAGCTGGTCTCTTCTCACGAGTAATTAGTGATAGAACAAGAGGGAATGGCTTCAAGCTGCAACAGGGTAGGTTTAGACTGGACATTAGGAAACAATTCTTCACAGAACGAGTGGTCAGACACTGGAATAGGCTGCCCAGGGAGGTGGTTGAGTCACCATCCCTGGACGTGTTTGAGTGGTTTAGATATGGTGTTGGGGAATATGGTGTAGGGGAGAACTTTGTAGAGTAGGGTTGATGGTTGGACTCAATGATCCCAAGTGTCTTTTCCAACCTGAACGATTCTATGGTTTTCTCAAAGTGTCAAAATATAATTTGTGTGTTTATTATGGGATATATACATGTTGAAAATACCCTCTCTTTCTATAGAACAGTTCACAGACTTGATTTATATTTTAGGAATAGGTACTATTCCTGTTTTCCAGGCTAGTATTGTAGTCAGAAATGTCCCTTCCTTTCATTATCACTGTGATGCAGGATTAATGGGTGTATAAATGTTTCTGTGATAGCACATTTCTAAAATCGCTTTGCCCCACTGTCTAGTGTGAATTACCGGTTTTAATATCAACATGAAAAAAAAGGTAAAATCAGCTGAAGTAAAATTCAGCCCTAAGTGTACTGTGGTCTGTACTACTGTTTTAGTAATAGAATAGTTCAAGCAGGGAAGGCTCTGTAAAGATGGAGCAGCTATTATTAGCAAGACTGCCTCTAAAAAGGTGTTTATTTTAGTCTTGCATGATTCATCCTTAGTCTTACATAAAAGACAAGACAAAGTGCAGTTCACCGACTTTGGCCACTGATCACAATACTGGCAAAACCTCAAAGTGCATGTTTTTTTCTTGGTTTGCCTTTTTAATCTGTGTCTTGCTACAAACAATGGGAAAGGAAATAAGTAACCACAGTTTATTGTTTCTGTGACTAAGTATTATCTAGGAAGCTTTTAACTAAATACAGCATCTACAGATAAAACAGTTCTGAGTCTCTGTAATGCTCAGTGAGGTTTCTGTTGTTTGCTGCTTTTTAGTAGCTGTCATGGTACTGTATTAGATCATAGCTTTTGGCCATGTTAGATCCCCTACAACCTTCCAGATGGGCTATGGTTCTGTCAAACAAAATTCTTCATCTCTTCTTGATAAATTCGGTGATAACCCTGGGGTAAGACAAAAAAAAGAAACAAACCCAGCTATATGTAGTTAAGTGAGGGTGTTCTTTATTCACCTGAGGGCCAGCAGTGGGAATGCTGGAGAAGGAGGCAGCTCGGAGATGCTTCAGCAATGAGCAGCCCAAGGTTCTAAGCGACAGGTCTCCCATGTAGCCTTGTGAACACACAGTTCTTGTTTTAAAATGCATGAAGATGAAAAGTAGTGGAATTGCTTCAAGCCAAAATGTTTGTAACTCTTCCGCTGAAAACAAAAAGCAAGAACAGGAGCAAAGATAATTGATAGGCCCTCAAGTCCCAGTTGGTAATTATGATTTCCCAATGGAAAGATTTAATAGGACTTTGCTGATGTTTCAGTTGGAGCTGTGTTAAATGCAGTATCCAAGACCTTAAACAAAATTAAAACTTATACAACTACGTTTCCTTCCGCAAAAGGCAAAGCAAGAAATGAAAACATAAGATATATTACTTTCTCCGTACTGGTTTGAAAAGTGAAAGATTGCATTGTCTCTTCCAGATGGAGGAGACTAACCTTCATTTTTTATCACAACCTGCAATCCATCCTTCCTTTCTATTTTTGGATTTTAAAAAATTTCCATTTCACCCTCTTGTTTGGGAATATATCTTTCTGGCTGAAGACAACAGATTCTGTCCTACTTCAGTCGTGCTTTGTTAGCTGGTCCCTTAACTCCTCAATGACAAACTTTGTCTGCAAGTGGAGGACAAAGTTTGATTCTAATTCTTACTTCAGTCCTGTTTCCCTCACTATTTAGATCTTACTGAAGTGAGTGATGTAAAGATAGAGGAAAATGTTTTGTATTTGCAATATTCCTGCCTAATAAGTAGTTTCTAGAATTTTTGAAGTCCCTCAGTGCAGTGCAGAGAACTGAGCCGTCCTCAATGGTAATATTCAATGACACCAGAATAAGGCTTTAATGAAATATTCTTTGAGGTCATAATTTAAGCAGACTCTCATGAGTTTCTTGTCAAACAATCTATTTCCCAGGTACAGCAGGAGTCATGTTACCAAAACAGGGTGAAATTTTAGTTGATTGATTTGTAACAAATATCATGACTGTTATACTGTTATGAAAACTTACAAATAATCACAAAAAGTTACCCTATGTTTAGGCCTCCTTCAGATTCTGAAAGAGAGAGGTTTCAGTTGCTCAGCAGCAAACCCCAGAATACTCCCTATTTTGGAGCTATTATTGGTTTAATCTTGTGCAGATAAGTAATGATACAGTTCTGATCTTGGCTTTCTAAAGTTTTGGTGTATTTGCTTTATTTTATATGCAACAAGGACATATATTTGTTTCTATCCTAAGGTAAGTGATCTGAGTTCATGGGAAGGAACCCGACCTAGTGAAAGATGTCCATGCCCAAGGCAGGGAGTTGGACTAGGTCATCTCCCAACCCAGACCATTCTATGATGCTGTGATTCTATGGTAAAAATTATTTATTTTGGAGTGATGTTGGAAACATATTAGGAGGTAAATTGAGAATTTGGTGCTTTGAAGGAGCTACATCATGTTTTCTATGTCTTTGATCTGTAAACAAAATGACCAAATGTGGTTTTAGAGTTCTTTCATCCACACAACTTTCTACATATGGAAGTTCTGCGTATTCCATAGGCACAGGACAGCTTTTCTGATAGTTTTTGCTATGTTCTCACATACACTTAATTTCTGAGTAATACTCTGTGGTACACTCTCTTCTTTTCTCTTTGAAAATAAAGCTAGCCAGGGAAGTATTTAGTCAAGATCTTTCTCTTATGAACACAGTACCTCAGCTCAGGAAAGCATCTCAGCAGTCTCTTTCTCCTTACAGTGACCTCTTAACTTGAAATTCTTCTTTAAGAATTGTTGGAAGTCCCAGGCCTTTAGAGTGATTTGCTGTTGTTGTTGCAGTAAAGAAATACTCTGTAATCCAAATGTGACTTCTTAAAAATTGTTGATAGTGCCTGCATGGGAAGCTGACTGTATGTGCCATTTACCTGATACAGTCATAGCACTTAGCAAAAAAAAAAAAAAAAACCACTAAATAATGAGCAATGTAAGAACCAAATAGCCTTAGTCTTTCACAAAGAAATTTATCATTTAGCAAGGACATATGTCTAAAACATTGTAACAGTCTAAAGAATACTGAAAAAACAGAAAAATATTATGCTAAGATGAAGTAGCTATCAGGTACGTAAAATGACACTATAATGGCTCATCTGTATTACAGTTTTGTTTTTAAAAAACTATATATCTATTCACTGCTTATATAGTAGAAAACAGCTAAATATTCATTTAGTAGCTAAATTAAAGCCTGGTCAGGGATGTCTCTTTCCAGATTTACAGTCTTACTTAAAGTCTCTCTTAACTCCAAAATGCAGATTGCATTGGGGGGGGGGGGGGGGAAGTATTAATGACTAGGAAACTACATGTCTAATGATATCTTTGACTTCATTTCTGAAAGTGTGAGTGTGCTGGAAAAGAGTGAGGGCTGATTTTGATAGCTTTGTTTCATTCTGAGCAGTTTGAGATGCGAGGAGTAGTGAGGAGACAGTGTCTAGGCTCTTTAGATTATTGGTAGTACAACTATTTTTCTTGGAAGCCAAGGAAAAATCCGGTCACAAAATGACAGACTTAACCCTTCTTCCTTTTGCTGCAAAATCAGAATTCTCAGCCAGTAAGAGGTGAAATCGTTACAGTCGTGTAACCACATTAATCTATATCTTTCAGCTGCTGAGGGATAACTACTGAATGCCTTAGCTAATGAATCCCTTCTGTTCTGAGAATATTGTAGTCATTCGTGTACAAAATCATATTGATTTTCATTAAATTTGGAAAATACACTTAAAAACAATCCCCATGTGGTATCCCTGGCTGTGGTCCCTGTATATTTAATGTTAGCAGTGCAGGTGCAGACATTAACACTGTGCAAGGCCTGTGGTAGAAAGAGCCTTGAGCTGGCATTGAACGTACTAGCTCCAAAAAGAGAAGCGTCAAAAACGTGATGATGCGGTGCTAATTAGCCCGAGGGTAGCATCATGCTGCTGTGACTGCCTTTCTTCCAGGATTGGAACTCGTGTCCCAGCGTGGTGTCACGCTGCATCATGGAGATGTGCCAGGTCACTGAGTGCTGGCTCAGGTGCTTCTGATGCAGGATTCTGTCCCACACCTTGGGTATCGGTCTCTCTCTGTGTCCTAGACATATCCCCGGAATAAATTGTAATGAGGTAAGGGATGAAGTGCCCTTCAGCATCTTAAGATCAACAGGAGAGGAAGAGGGATGTTCAGTGTGGATAGAATGGTACGTGGGAAGGATGCACAGGAGCATTAGCAAGTTAAAAAGGGTTTCGAGGGGTTCCCAAAGAGACAGCTGTCAAGCCCATAGGGATAGCACAGGAATTCAGGAAACACTATACATTTGCCCTGACCTCAACAAAAAACACCCAGTGAGTTTTACAATGCAGTTTTTTTCAGATTTGGATAAAGTCAATTTATGAAATAATGAGATTCAGTCTCTCCGGGAGCATAAAATTTCCAACCCGTTCCTTCTGAGCAAGAACACTGGCAAAAACTGGCAGGTAAACATGAGCAAACTTGCTTTAAAGCTTTCTGTTGAGATGACACTAAAATTGGAGTCAATATGTTGTTGAGAATTAATTATTTTCCCGCTCCATGGTCCTTTTGTGTAATTTTTATGTACCCTTCCCTGTTACACCAAGATTAGCCATTTGATGGAGTAAGTAAAGGTTGTATCAGATTATAGCTGCTCTTCCCCACTTAGAAGACAGTAAGGATTAATTAGTGGCATATTTTGTCTGATTAAATTATTTTTAAATTGCTGCCTCTACACCACAGTTTTTAGTGTTCTCCTGCCTATTAGCAGAGTTATTTTTAGTAGATCTATACATTTTCAAATGTACACCTACATTTTTCTCTATTTCTCTGGACAAAATAGTGCTTCTTCAATACGAAATGTATTCTTAGTGATAAGCATATATTATATATGTGTGTGAGAGAAAACATATATCATTAACAGTTGATCACTTAAGTATTTCAGACAGTATATATTTAGAAAGTCTAAAGACATTTTTAATTTTGTAAGCTCTCAGGAGCCTTGGGTATGGACCAGGAATTCCTTGCATTCTGCAGGAAGATGCTGTGAAGACTCAGAAACATGGACGAATGAAACCCAGTGGCAGAAGACATTCTGCCTCAGACTGGAGCAATTCCCTGTGCAGGATTCGGGGTACACATTAGTAGGAATGAGTAGCACACATTGAGGTTGCTTTTTACAGCAAGTTTCCTAGAACTGAAGCTTTCATGGACAGCCTTTGGGATCTGAATGATATTTTTCTTGCCTGTCTTCCTTGTAGTCTAAAAAAACCCAGCTGAAAATCAATAAAGAGAGTATTAGGATACACTGAAATTGGCCCTCCACCATTGCCAGACCGACTTGTCAATGTCAGTAATGGGGCCAAAACTGATTTAGGTCAAGGTACTTTGAGAGAAATCAGTTGAGATGCTACTGCAATTTGGGCAATTAAGCAAAGAGCTAAGAGGCTGGGATTAAAAAAAAAAAAAAAAAAGAGATGGCATTCCAAGAGAATCAATTACTGCCTTGAAGTCAGCTAAAATTTATACATTACACTCGTAAATGTACCTCTTTCTCACAGTTCTGTCTCCATGTGAGTGTATCACATGCAAAGCCATGTGAGCAAAATGTCATTAAAGAAATTGTTGTTGCTAGCTGTGAAATGAAACCAGTAACTGCTGGTGGGATTACCTGATGCACGTTTGGCACAATGCAAAGTTCTTTTTCCCAGATACCTCTCCTGCATGTAAAATTCAAAACCACCAGTACATTAAAGTATTAGAAGTTTTCTGGCATGGGTGGCTGCCGGCGTGGAACAATGCACTGTCATATAATTATAATCAGCCTCCAAAGCAAGGCAGCTGCATCCATCGCGTCTCCTGGAAATGGTCCTCAGAACATGCTGATTCCCAGATCCTTCAGCAGGTCTGGGGTGAGTGCCCTCACAGGTGCTGGCCAAGCAGGGTTTAGTAGCCCAGCAGGGCGCCCAGTGCTCAGGAAGGCAGCTGGGTCGTGGTGTGTGATGGGCCATCTGTATCGCTGTCAAGAGCGAGCGTTTGGCCGGCCCTTCACTGATGGTGGTGGTTGAGGATTAAGCTTTGGCACATCAAGTGTTCATAGGAGTCATCCCAACATCCTGGGGAGTTATATCTCCTTCGAAGGTTGTGAAATACTTCAGGAATTTGAGCTCTTAAGTCTCACTGAAGGCATCCATCTGAATTCAAGAGTAGCACACAAGTCACCGAGGCACAGCTTCTGACAGTTGTAATTTTTGGGGAAAATACTGGCTCTTTCCAGTGTCTTTAAGTTTTAAACCTTTGCATAAGAACTTGGTTGGTATTTAAATTCCATTTTACACTACTCAGTTATGAAGCAATTTAACTTAAATTATAAGGGATTTGCATAATATTTGGTGTTTAAAACCAAGCTTCTCTTCCTTACTTCTGGAAGCACCTGGCATTTCTGCCCTTCAGTGTATGGCACCATCACACCTTTCTATCCTTCCTTTGTTGTACAGACTTCCTAAGTTCCTTTCCTGATCTTCCCTTGCTTGCTTTAGCCTTAATTCAAATTCCAGAAGATTAAATGTAGAATCAAGCTTACTGGGGTTTTGCTACCTGTGAATGTTTTGGATTTGAGGGGTTTCTTTAACTTAATGCACAAAAAATACAAACAGCAGGATAACCAGTCTGCAAAATTACTGTTGTTACAAATAAGGCTGCTGTTTTTCTAATTGAAAAACCTGTTACGTTATCTTCACTCGTGCTTCATTTGTTTCCCTCTCCTCGGTGTCTGTGTTCTGTTTTGTTTTTATTTCAGTACCATGCTTCTGATGAGTTGCTGCATTTTGATATGGTCGTACAGCGATTCGGTGTGTTCCTAAAATGTCAGTGCGTAACTGCGCTGATTCATCCAATACAGCACACAGCTGACTTCTGGGTGCCAAGCAGGCAATTTGGTTGCTAACTTTAGGCGTTGAGAGAAAGAGGAGGGCAGGTTTGGGTTCCTCTTGGCCGCTGGGAGGAAAGAAGCGTTTCCGAAGAAGTGTTTCCAGCTTGTTTTGATAGAGAAATTTGCCCGGGGAGTAAATGTTTCCAAAGGACAGGCTGCAGCATCTCCTTGCCACCGCAGGCACCCACGGGCTTGGAGCAATGAGTACGGCGAAACATTGCTCAACTGGTTTTGCCTTTTGCTGGCGAGGATGTTGCCTCTGGACGAGTGTTCTGTGTAGGCAAGGTGGAGCTGCTTTAAAGGCCAGAAAATTTCCTCGTGCTCCGTGAGTCATCAGATCAGACAAAAATAGATTTTATTTTTTTTACTTCTAACTGTTTACAAATAAAATCAAACTTAATGAAAGGTTTGTTGGTGATTTTTATTCACCATGACAAAATGCTCCAAGGAGTCTGCTGTTATACTTCTATGATGCTTGTTCACTAACCAAAATAAATCACTGCTTCTTAACAGAGAAGCTTTTTGCACTTCTGCTCTTGCTTGAGATGGTAAAGAGTCATTCTGTGCAGACAGTAAGTAAATCAGAACATTGCGTCTTTCAAGTGGTAACAAAAAGACTCATTATAAATTAAGTTGCCCTTATAAACAAGTTTGTTTTCTTTAAAAAAATCTGCAAAAGTTGTCTTTTCTTGTTTTTGAGTTTTTGTTGAGTTGATGTTGTATTACACTATGGTTAGTGTCTATTTTGCATTTCTGTGATTCTATGATTCTATAATTACGGATATGCATTCTGATACTCTACTACAAAGTAGAATGAGTGGGATTTTTTTTGTGTGAATTCTGACACTCCTCAGCAAAAGTGGGTACTAGAGGATTGTCCATTATTGTTTTTTATAATGTGTTGTGCTTCCTAATCAAACCTGTTAGAGCTTTTCACCTCCATTGACTGGGCTGTAGAGGTCAATGGTTGGTTGGGTGTGTTCCAGTGGATTAATTATTCTCTCCATTTCAAGGTTGTTGAGCTGAAGCACAGGCTTAAAGGTCATAAGGTGAGCCTCAGGCTGAAATGGGATTGTAGTGCGATTCTGATGAGGTATTAAAGGAAGAATAACTTTGGAACAAATTAATAGAATTCTATCTAGTCTTCTTAAACAAGAAACCAAAATTATCAAGACTAGATTGA
Organism: Scolopax mira; assembly: GCA_004320125.1. NCBI lineage: Eukaryota > Metazoa > Chordata > Aves > Charadriiformes > Scolopacidae > Scolopax > Scolopax mira. The sequence continues at coordinate 72,883 of BJBW01000895.1, forward strand.
ATATAAATAATCAGGAAGCAGAACAAACTCCATCTGCCATGCAAGTACTACATTCTATGCAAGGAAATTTGTGTAGTTGAGTTTTACACCACATGGTTAGAGTTCCAGAAGCCATTAGTGTGTGATGGAGGACCATCTCTTTCTGCAAACAAGCTGCTATAACTAGAGTGGATTTTTAAAATTTTTTCGCCTCAATAATTCCGATTTATTCTTTGCTTATAGGTAGTTCAAAATTTATTTGTAATTTAGTTTGATTAGTCATTTCAAACTAAACATTTCCATCAGTAATGCTATCACTCTATGATGTGTAGCTCTTTTGGGTTCTATTTTCAATTTCAGAAGTCTTGCTGAAAACGTGCATGTTCTTTTGGCAGTTAATAGAAGACTGCAGTATGGTTAGTGCAATTAGTAATTTTCCAAAATTGTCCAGGGTGGGACACTCCTGACATCACCAAGTTCATGACTCAGCAGACTGATGCATATTTTTTTACTTCTAATCTAATAGAGGAAATGTTTTTATGAGTTTGGTTATTCTGTATGTGCTTAAGCATTTCTTAAGCACAGATTTTAGTCTTCATTGAGTCTTCTTGTCAGGCACAGCTGTGGCAAAATGGCCCACAGGATAAACTGTTGGCCAGTTCTTTAGTCAGTCGTGCTATTGAGGCAAGTTTGCAAACGACACCAAGTTGGGCAGGAGTGTTGATCTGCTTGAAGGTAGGAAAGCTCTACAGAGGGGTCTGGACAGGCTGGATCAATGGGCTGAGGGCAATGGCATGAGGTTGAACAAGGCCAAGTGCTGGGTCCTGCACCTGGGTCATACCAGCCCCACACAGAGCTACAGTCTCGAGACAGAGTGGCTGGAGCTGCTTGGTAGAAAAGGACCTGGGGGTGTTGGTCAACTGTTGGCTGAGTATGAGCCAGCAGTGTGCCCAGGTGGCCCAGAAGGCCAACATGAAGAACAGTGTGGCCATCAGGTCTAGGAAAGTCATCGTTCCCCTCTGCTCAGCTCTTATCTCCCCCCTGTGGCTCTTGTTTCCTTGCAGCGTGTCTCACTTTAAAAACGGAAATGTTTTACTACATTTTCTTCTAGGTTTGTATAACAAATCCCGTCACGTACTTCCAAACCTGACTATTCTGTGAGTTTTTAACAACACGATATGTGGCCTCAAAAAAACCCCTTATAAGTGACTCCAAGTTTAAGACAGTGCAGTTAAAACTAACATGACTTTAAAGAAGAATTATCTCTATGTGCTGTAAGATTAGTCTTTCCTACATAAAGAGCAACACATGAGTAATACATTTTTTATTGTTCTAGTGCAGATGCATTTTCTGGAAAGTGACTATATGTGGGAGGAAGAAATATAGATTATCTGTATTTGATGACAACACATTCTGTCAATATATCTGTGTAATCTCTGCAAAGGTTTTAACTGAAAATCATTGACATGTACAGAACCCAGGTCAATTTGTATTTCATGCATAATGTTTAATTCCAAATTGCGTTGCCTCACTAATGTGTGCTTACCTAATGAGAAAGAATCCTGGGCTGCATTTTAATACTCATAAAGAGATCTATTTTTTGATACGCATTTTAGAATTCTCTGCCTAATGGCCTTTAATGTTTTAAAAATAGAAGGGCCTGCTATCTTCTACATATTGTAAATACTTATCAACTGCTTCATTCAGAATTCAAATTAAGATCTATTGTCTTCTTAGGGCTTGCATAATACCGCTGTACTCCTCATTTTAAAAAAAGGATATATTTTTAGGGTTGAGCCTCGTGTTTTTCTGAAGTGTTAAATTGGGAATTGTTTAATTGGGGTCTGAAGTATTTAATCGCTTCCCAGGTGAGAGCATGGAAGATGAGTGCTGTTCCCAGGGCATAATTGCACAAGTGCTGGTGGCAGTAACAATGGCTTCGGCTTCCTCTGCTCTTTGGTCCTGTCCCCACTCAGGGAAGCTTTTTGGGAAGCTGCTCAGTGAGCTTAGCTCCAGGAACAGGCCTGGCTTGGAAACTCTGGCACTCTGTCCCAAATGGAAGAGCTGAGGGATGCTACAGAGGGACATGGTGGCATGGTCCTGCCAAAAGGATGCTTCTTCACAACTTGGCCACTGTTCACCCACTACAGTGCCCATTTCTGGCCCAGAAGTCAGATCACAATGATCATTTGTGAAGCCAAGCAGCATTAACCGTGACACTTAAATGACCCCGATTAAAATTATCCTCCTTTTTTTCCCCCTCTGGAGACAGCATCACAAAGTGTTAGTGACTCTGCTGAGAGAATAGCAAACTAGTATGGGAATGGGTGGTCAGCAGAGGAGAGCAGAGGGATGAGAGTCTCTTAAACTTGCTTTTCCATGGCAGAACCACTGCTTGAATGTACTGCTTGGGTTGCATTTATTTTCTTTAAGTGAAAAAAACTGGTTTCCTCAGAACAAAGCCCAGCAGAGGTGGATGACTATAAATATGTCAGAGAAATGAGGTGTAAGCAGCTCTGGTTGCAATGGTCAAGTGGTTTTAGGTTTTCACACATGCTTTCATCTGTGAAGGGCAGATATGCTAGAGATGTTTCAGTAGTATTTGAGTGACCTCTAGTTTGCTATTTTTGGTACCTTATTTTGGTGCTGGCTGTGTACCATGATTTATAGGCTAGAATAGCATCTGAGAACAAATTAAATGCAAAAGTGTTCATGAAATGAATGTTAAGATAATCTCTGGTGCACTTCAAGCTTCATTTTAATTTTACTGAATTTTAAATTAGAGCATATTTTTATAAAGCATTGGAATCTGAAAAAAAAAAAAAAAAAAAAAAAAAACAAACCCAAACAATTAGTTAACAGTTTGTCTTCATGAGAGCAAACAGACCAGAAAGCAGGTTAACTATCAGGTACTAATGGCATTCAGGTTTACAAAATAAGTACACGCTGAAAAGACAAAAGGTGTAGCAAATAAATACCATGCCAACAAAACTAGGGCAAGGGGTGAGGTGAATGCCAAATCCAAAACGATGTGATTAAATTAGGCCACCCCCCTCCTAAGGCTCGTTGTGAACCAGCCAGATAACATATTTGGCTCTGGGATGCTCCTGAGTTGTCAGGACAGGGGGAAGTAAGAGGAAAGATTTGGTAGAGAAAGGAGATGAAATCTTAAACTGTGCTCAGACTGTCTCCCTGGGGACCTCTAAAGCCAGTTCCTGGGTGACAATCTCGTGTCTGATAACTAGTCTTAGTGTGCAGAAAGTGAGAACTGGTCACAGACTGCTCAGACAACCACCGCACATCCTTTTGTTCATCTTTGAAATTTCCAGACCATTAAATAGTCAGTAAATATAAATCACATTCTTTAAAACAGGTTAAAATTATATAGGAGGAAGAAATTCTTTCCTATGAGGGTGGTGAGACACTGG
>BJBW01000895.1:76339-121824 GCA_004320125.1 Scolopax mira
GCTTTGAGCAACCTGGTCTGGTGGGAGGTGTCTCTGCCCGTGGCAGGGGGTTAGAATAGATGATCTTCCAACCTAAAGCATTCTATGATTCTATGAAAATACCAAGTGTGGGTCACAAACTCTTACTGCCTTGTATCAATATATACCAGTGAGGTGTAATAGTATTCTGAAGATTCATCAGATGTGGAAAACCTTTTCAGGTGTGTGTATGAGAGAGCAAAGCAGATGTGCACAATTCACTTGATTTTTTTCCTAAGAGAAGTCATGACATGAAAAACTGCCACCTCTTGCACCTGAAAGCCATTGGACAAATTCATCCTAAGTGTAATTTAATTGATTGTGGTACACTGCAGTTAATCAACTGCAATAAAGTTAATTGAACCTCTCCTAAGAAATGTGACTTAAACCACATGATTCAAAATAGTAACAGGTATTGATTAATGGAAACAATTATTTTTAATAGGAATGGGTCCAAGTAATTGAGTGATGTTTAAATGTTCAGTATAAGGTAGTCTCATGGGGACAGTAGTTTCTTCCTTTCAGCAGCTTTCAGATTAGACACAAGTAGGCAAAATGCAAAATTACAGATTATAATGCTACTTTAACATGGTTCAACCTTTGACACCATAGTGTGGGCAAGAGATAAACAGCAACCCTCAGTTCTGCTCCTTTCCCTTTCAGCTTTGACCCCAGACTGAGCCACTGCGTTCTGTACAGAAAGAATGCTTGTGTTACTTGGCAATGTTTTTAATGGGACAAAATAAGGTGTTATTGAGAAACCATTCTGACCTGTTATCCCACTGCTTATTTTTTCTAGTAAGGCTGCATTGTTCAACATCCTTAATTGAAGTAAGATGGGGATAAGGGAAGTTCCATTAAAATATCCAGTCCCGTTTTCTTGTTATGCTGCGTTTGTGTGCATGTAAATGTATGTGGTCACTTGAGCAAAATTCACAATTTGACTCTTGTGAAAAAGGTCAGGGCTTTGACAGTTTTTAACCAATGTTAGGATCAAATATTTTGTTGCTCAACTTAAAGTCCCAAATATTTTCCACTGGCCATGTGCGAGTAACTCTCAGATACTCAAAAATGTCTATACTCCAACAGTATAGGTCAACAGTGAGGTCAACAACAGTGAGAAAAGGGGAAGTGTGGACAATTCCCACTTGCATCTAGCAGGTTATTAGAAGAAAATAAGGAGTTGTGCTGTGCATTTCTCTTGAGTGAATTCAGGCACTGTCATGGGTGCAGTGTAGGTCGGATGAGGTACAGCTGAACACATGACCATCTTTATAAGTTAGTTTGACTGAAGTTAGACACATTTAAAAAAAAATTAAAAAGGAAAACAAAACCAAAAAAAACCCCAAGTGGCTTTGAAATGCTGGGTGGCTGTTGTGCTTATTCGGATTTTAGACTCTTTGTTATAATAGGTTATTAAAATGCTTGTTTAGCCGAGACAGGACGTTACACCCACCTGATCTGTTAGTAGAACGCATGGAGAGTAGGGGGAAAATAGCTATTTGGGCTGTTGACAATTTGGCACAGGAAAAAAGGATTAATATAAACTAGTGACACCTAGGATGGAAATTAGGGGGGGGAAAAAGGTAATTTTCAGAGGTCTGGGCCCAACTGGAATAACATAGAGAAGAAATCTAAGAATTTCCAAGATGGAGCTTGGGTAAGTGTAAAGAAATAAATTATGTGATGCAGTTGCCATGACAACAAAGGAGTCTGGCGTTTATGATCTGAGATGCCTCTTCATTCCATCAGAAATAGATGTTCCTAAGTGCAGCTGAAGATTTGCAGTACTGGTGTTACTTAAGGGAATGAAGAGATGGAGGCTGAAGCCTTCCTCAAGAGTGTGGCTCAGAGATCTCTAGGCAGGGACCGGATTCATTCTGCAGGTCAGGAGACACTATTCTTTGAAGGCAAAGTCTGGTGCCTGGCTGGAGCAGCTCTGCAGGTCCTGGGCTCACTAGGGACACTGTGCTTCAGCCTGTCCTGCTACCCTTGTTGGGAACAAGCACCAGGCAGAACATCTTCCCTTGCCTTGGGAGCTGCAAGAGAAAAGGCACAATGCAAAGAGGGTGGAGTGTGGTCCTGGGTATAAAACCTCAAGACACATTATCTACAAAGGGTGGTTTCCTTTTGATATCTTACATCTTCTTTCTTTACCCTAGTATTTGAACATATGCAAAGAAATGTGTGCTGTGGCAATGCTACTTGTTACTTTTCCTTCAATTCATGTGTGTTAAAAGGCTGAAAAGTATTTTTCTGAAATACTTCCTTATGATATTTCTGCCTTTGAAGAAATCCCATAGAATCACAGAATTGTTGAGGTGGAAGTTACCTCTGGTGATCACCTAGTCCAATTCCCTGCTCCCTGGCTTCATCTTCCTTACAGCCTCCCATGCAGTGAGGCCACCAGTCAAAGCAAATCTATGAACAAGTGGGTTACTATTAAAAATTTACTATTGCAAGATTTCAGCTGCAGTTTCCACATGGTATATCACTCATTTTGTGAAGCTTTGGTTTTATTTTCTTTTTCAGTAGTGGCTTTTGGGTCAACAGAGTTCACGAAGTCTCTGAAGCATCTTTTAAACTAATTAAATTAAGAGGGATATGGTCTGATATACTAAATACTGATAACAAGTAGAAATGTTTGTGTTGGACATCAAAATGTAAACTAATTTTCTATTTGTATTAGTAAGTTTTCAAAATTTTCCAGAGACTCTTCAAGGCCTGTTTCAGGACATGTTCAAATAAATGAATAGTGGAAGCCCAGTGGCCTGAAGCCATCTGTTTTGTCTGTTTAAGCTTCTATAGTACAATGTGAATAATTGGATTTACAGGTACAAATTCATAAATTAATTTCCATTATGGGACTCATTTATATATTACATTATTACTTTCTATTTTAATCTAAGATGCAGATTAAACAAATGTGCCAGCTTTTTGAGACAACAAATCTTGAAATTGTTTGTGGTTAAATGCATTTTATAAGTACATAAAATACCACATTAATCCAAAACATCTCTTGGAATTGGGCCTTTTCGACTTGTCTCCTCGTTTGGATCTCCAAACTCATATCAGCAAACGTTTTCATTCAGTCCTTTCCTGGAATACTCAGGGAAAAGTGTGCTGCCAACAGAATTTGTTAAAATTTGCTTTGTACAGAAGCCTTTCTAGATAGATTTATCTACATTTGTGCTGTTCATGAGTCTGTGGGTGATGCTGGATTAGAACAGAAGGCAAGTACTGGTGAAAGCATTCAATATTTAGAATGAATTTAGGGGGTTTAACATAAAGAAAATATTAAGATTTTTAACACTACATGTACTTGTGGAGTGCAAATTTTGGACGTGGTCTAAGTTTGTGCTGAGTACTGCTCCAGCCCATCACAACTTATTGAAGGCCAGCAGAACCATAGCCACCACGACCAGTTGCTGTGTTCCAGTTGGAGCCTCAGGGCTGAGCCCACGGGTTAACTGTGGATAGAACAAGGGAACAAACATCTTCCCAAAGATTGGGTCACTGTGTCTTTCCTTGTCTCACGTTTTAGTCTAGAGATTGAGAATATGTCACAGATGGGAAATTTATACCAGTTTGTGACATGCTTAGGCAGTGTATCATGCACAACTGGGTAGTTACTGGAATTGCAAAGGTATTGTTTGAGCCTACAAAGTTCCTTGTGTGCTATTTATTTTGCTGGTGCAAATTGCAATTGGGTTAATGTGTGTGAAGTATTTACAAAAAAATGGTGGATTTAAAAAGTGTGTGGGCTGGGGTTTGTAAGTGTGTGTAACTTGTTCTCTCAAGTAGTTCAGTGGATGGGACGAGCTGCTGAGAAGCTTGTTTTGACAGAACGTGCATTTACAATTAATAAATAAATTCACTACAAGGTGCATTTATTCACCGTTGCAGCAACGGTCATTCTGAGCAGAACAATTGTGTTTTGTCTTCCTAATTACTGTTGAAAAGGATTGACTACATTTTCCACTGAGAGAATGTTTAGATAGGATGGAAGGATTAGGATGATGCATTTAAGAAATTAAGATTTAATTTTTTTTTTATTAATAGAACAAACTCTGCAAAGGTCTGTTTCTCTGGTAGCGTTTTTTCTTTTGCACCTTCCTACGGGAAGGCTGCTCTGGTGAATATGTTCCAGCTCATGCATCTGCTATTCTACAATGTGCAGGTTATTTTATATTTTATTTTATTTTATATTTTATTTTATTTTATTTTCCAATCCATTGCATAGTTATGCATTTCAGAAAAAAATGCTTTTATGCAGGCTGTTCCAATATCCAATAAATCTACCCCAGCATCTTTAGGACACTCATTAACACACTCTTTTCCAAAAACACCACATTTTTGAAGAACGGCATTTGTTCTTTCCTGTCCTAAATAGACCCATTTAAGTAAAGTAAATGCATATATTTACACAATGAAGAGTCTGTTTGCTATCAAATCTTGCCTGGGGGTGTGGTGTGGGAAAAGAATGGGGACCCACCCAATTGTTGCTTCTGTGGGGAATAAGTCCTACAAAGAATAATACAATCTAATTTTCTTTAAGATACGTTAGGGGACAGAGGGATAAGTTTAATCTTCAGGAAATAAATTTCAAGGTAATTCTCTCTCTCTAACCTTGCTTCTAAAGTAAATACCAGCTGCCCTGTAGTCAGCATAGTGATTATTTAGTGCTGTGTGAATGTAATTATACAAGAAACATCCAATTTACAAATTTCTGTGCCTCTCAGCAGCCTCTGTGTGGCCACACCGACTTGTGTCTTGCTTAGTCCTCTCTCTTACTGCATCATATTTAAGATCTGGTAAATACTGCTCCTGCCTCTCTCCTGGTGTCGTGTCTTCTGTTACAGTGCCTTCCTTTCCAGCTGGAGTCCTTCTCTTGAAATCACCCCTTAAATGACATTACTGCTTTCAATTTGTATTCACTGGAAACCAATTTCTACCCTGTCCTATCCTTCTCTAAACTTCTTCCATTTCATACGCAGTTGTCATTCTCAGTCCTGTGCACTTGTCTCTGATGTCATCAGGATTATAAGGGGAAATTTATTAATGTCATGGGTATTCATAAATCGGAAAAAAATAATAATTGATTACCTGATTGATATTTTGCTCTCGGAGACCACATCATTATTTATTCTTGATAAAGTTTCATGATTTTTACTGGGTCTTACGGGGTTTATGTATTGCTCGGTAGTGGTGGACCTGGACATTAAAGATAGTGAGATTTATGACTGTTAGTTGTCTTTATCACTGGTTTACTCCATACTCTAATTATCTCTGGAGAGAACAGTGACATTGGAGAGAGAACTCTTCATTGTTGGTTTTCAAAGCTCTTTGTGCAAGAGGAATATCATTGTTGATCATGGACTGCGGTTTGGAGCTTTAAGCAGGTGTGAGTCTGGCTGTGAAGGACAGAGCCCCAAAGCACTGTCAGTTCTCCAAGAGGTTGTTGGAGGGAGCAGGGACATGTCAGCAATGGTCACAGTGGTGAGGGGTGGAGAGGAGATACGGGGCACTGTTTTTTATCTTGGAGAACTGAATGTTTTCATGCTCAACGGGTCTATCCATATCTCCTCTAAGAACTGACCAAGGCATGAGCGTTGCTTTGGTTGTGTTTCTTGGGTGTCAGCTTTAGCTGGAAGCGAACCAACAACGGTGCAGCCACTGGAGGACAGGGATGGGTGGCATGTTCCCTCCCCTGCTGTCCTTCATTCTGCTCAGTGCCATTTGAGCATTTTCATGAGGGTTTTGCACAGGGTTGTGTTACATGAGGTACATCAGAAATGGTGGTTGATAATACTTCAAAACATTGAAATATGATGCATTTCACACAACTAGCAAATTATTTTATCTGCAAAAATTTTCTGCTATGAATTTTTCTCATTTCTGTCTCCAGGTTCCTCTTAAATCATAATTTTCCTGCCTTGTAACATCATACTACTCTAAAACAACCTGTGTATGTTGATTATACAAGGTGGGAAAAAGAAGGAGACCTGTAGTTAAAAAATCTTGATATTCACAAGTCTTCTTCCTCTTCAACATTTCAAGAACATTCCATACATACCCAAAAAGTGTGTTAAGCTTGAGCTACTTCTGGTCTCCAGATTAGGCTATTTTTAAAAGATATTGGGTCTATGAAATCATATTATCTCCTAAATTATTTCTGAAATTCTCTCAAAGTGCTCCAAGTGACTTCCATCCCACTGCCCAGCTTTAACCAAATTATAACAAAGTGTGAATGTCAAGAATATAAAGTTCTGAAACTTTTCCTGAGAATCAGGAATGGATAGAGGAGAGTTACTGAAATTGTTGGCTTGTTGGATGACCACTTGCCATTGACATAGTCTGGAACCAGCCAGAACACGTATTTCTGTTATCTATTTTCACCTTATTTATGAAGGACATGCGAAAGAAAGTTCTGTGCAGGAAAGTTTTGGGGACGATCGAAGGAATAAAAGAACTTCAGGTTTTGCAGTGAAAAATCACAGAAAATGTGCTGAAAGCCTGGGTTTAAAAAGACAGAGACACAAATTTGTGCCTGCATATCAGATTTGCTAGTTTGACTGCTTATAGAACATGCCTCTAAACACTTTTCCACTAAAAGCAAAAAGATTTTTTTTTATGTTCCAAAGAATGTGATCACATTTAACACCAAGTACATGTGCGATTATTAAATGAATTGGCACAGGTGAAATAGCTATCTATTTTACTGATTATGAAAATTCACCTTCTTCGGGTTGTTTCCAAAGCCTGGATAAGATGCAGTAGTCATCTCCCTGCTGCCAAAGAAGTGGAAGCAGAGAGACATTCTCATCAAATTATTCACACCTGAAAAAGTTTTGCTGAATAATACCAGGCTATAACTACCAAAAAAACCTGCTAGTACTGGTGTGTTATTGTTTAGTGACTCTTTCCATAGTTGTATGTATAGAGTTATACATCAAATACTGAAGAAGGTTAAAAGAAATAGAGAATCTGTAACTGAAATCCTCGTTCCTTCTAAACTATTGACAATTCCAATGTTACTGCTTTGTAATCATGCTACAGTTGCTAAAGATGAAGATGAGGCACCGCTCTGCTGATTTCATCATTCTTTCGTTATCAAATATTTTTGTAAACTCTTTGAGTTAAATAATCCTCAGATCTCCTATCAATATTTCTATTTTTGCAATATACATCTTTTTGGTACAGCTTTTATAACTGTGCCTTTTAAACAAAGCTGCTATAAACAGTCATTTACAGGTTCTGTTTCTGAGACAGCTTTAAAAAATGTGTCGTATATATTTGCTCTTGCTCTAAATGTTAAATATCATTGCACATAACGATGTGAACAGATGGTATGCTGCATAAGCTGTTTATCATGTTACACATTTATCACTTTACACTAGTGAAGTGTACATGTGTTTGATTAATATTACCTTTTGATTTATTTGGAGGTCTCTATTTTTTGTCAGCATTAAAGGATTACATCCATACTGGCTTCCAACCTTCAAGTGAAATTCCAGTAAAGATAGAGTAGCTGCGTTCTGTAGCCCTTAATTGCATGAACTTTTTACCGTGGAAGAGAATTACATGGTTTCAGTTTTAATACTGGAAGGAATTCAGAAGTAAATGGATGGCTCCGTTTGGTAAAATGTTTTAGACAGGTTAAATTTCCAACACTTTTGGTCCATCTAAATAAATACTGTATCTTGAAATTAAATGCCAGATGCTAAGAAGATGTAAAAAAAAAAAAAAAAAACCAGCAACAGTCCTATTCAAATTAATATGCTTTTATATCCTCCACCTACAGAATGAGAGAACTCCATTTTTCCCTGCTCAACAGGTCTGGATGTTCAGCATGTGTTACACCTACATCACTGTATATGAAACTTAAAAAGTGTCTCAGAAAGTATCTCAGGCTTATAGGCATAGTGCACGGGCCATGCTTTGAGACTTTTGTCTGCAGCATTGTGTTAAAAATATCATTTACCAATATGTTATTTCATCATAATGCATTTTGTCTCAGCTAAAGCCTGAAAAAGGCAAGATTTTCCTTTGATACAGTGGATAAAAAACCAAGTTGGAGTGGGTCTGGTTGTGCAACAACATTTAATGAGAGATTTTACTTCAAACTGTAAGTTCTTTAGAGTGTGAGAGGCCCAGCCTGTCAGAATAAATACAGGAGGCTAAAAACACTTTGAAAATGACTGCTCATTTTGGAAGCCACTGAGTGATCTCAGTGAAATATAACGGAGTCAGTTGAATTTTGGATAGAGATCAACTTCCCAGCACGTCTTCTGGCAGCATCTCTTCTTCCCTCAGTCCCTTCCTCAATATCTTTTATGTTCAAACAGCACATGCAGCACTTATAAACTGCTATCATTCATATTTCAGATAACTTTCAGTGACTTCTTATAGACTGAATGAATAAATAAATTGCTTTTATCCATGCTTATTTATAGCTTTTATGTCTATGCTTTCTTCTATGTCTATTAATATTATGGGAAGCCATATACAGCAAAAATGATGATGTAGCAGGAGGAAATACCCAGAGAGTATACCTTTTAAAGTTTAATGTTGCAGTGCAGTTTCAAGGTTAGTTGGCATGACCATACGTATCTGGTCAGGGCTTTATGACGAGTTAACCACTCGTCTTTTTCCAGGAAGACTCTTTTGGACTCCTGGACTTTTGGACAACAGGACTTTTGGACGCCCTGTTGCCTTTGTTTCCTTCCAGGACATTAGATCCTTCCAGAAACTTGCAGAAGGAAAATGCTGGGAAATGAGGAGTGCAAAGAATAAAATAATGTTTCTTGAACATGAGAGTTTACTTTAGGAGTAAAATTCTTTGTTCCTGGATGATCTGAAAAGCTAAGCTTTTTAATATCTCATTGGTTACGTTAGCATAAAGTGCAGATAAACATTTGTGGATATTACAGTCATGAAAATGACTGTCATTTAAGAAAATGTTAGTGTATGAAATGCAGAATTGTGGCACGCTAATTGTTGGAAATAAAATGTGTAAAAGGAAAGATTTGCTTGAACTCATTAACTTTGGGGGTTTTTTTAGACTGGTAATTGTAAGGAAATTAGTTGCATATTTCATGAAGAGCTAGCTTTGTTTTCCTGTTACCATGTCAGCTATACGCTGTTTCTTAAATACGTATTTTTATTAAAGGACATTAATTGGAAGCTCTATATCTTCCTCTTCTTTCCACTTCTGGTTTTAAAATTGAAAGATGAGACGTTTTGTGCATTTTGATCTAAATGACTATTTTCTTTCTTTGCAGGTTAATAATGAGAATGTAGTGAAAGTTGGCCACAGGCAGGTGGTGAACATGATTCGACAAGGGGGCAATCACCTAGTTCTTAAGGTTGTCACAGTAACCAGGAATCTTGATCCGGATGACACAGCTAGAAAGAAAGGTATATTTTTCTCTTTTGCTAATGGAGTCCTTTTAGTCTTGCTCCACAGAAAAATGAGTATGGATGTGAAATTACTGCTTTATAAATTCTACTTTATAGATTTAACTTTCAGAGTTTGAAGTATACCCTTCTCTTATTTAATTTTGAGTAATGTAATTCTGTTGACTTATGAACTGATATGTAACAAAAAGGGTAATATTCTCTTGTCATGCTTGCAATGAAATTTCATCTTCGTGGATCTTCATACATTTATATGCTTAAAGATCTTGTAGTTAAATTTCTTGCAGTGCTGAGAGAGAAAAAGCACAAAGAACAGATTATCTTTTATTAATTAATTACAAACGTACTTGAGATAAGGTCAGTTTGACTTCCCTTGAATTCATTGAAAAATTACAATTGCGAAAAACTAAGTATTTTAGAAAGAACCTCTCTAAGAATAAGAAAAGCAAGCAATACGTTTAGATTGTAGTTCTGGTAGAAAAAAAAAAAAAAAAGAAAAATAGGGCACTTTACTGGGAAAACTCCTCTAGATGAACTCAAGGCTGAGGGGTTGTTCCAGCCTTGGAACAAAATCCTTCCTCTTCCTATAAGTAGAAAAAACAGCTGCTTTTTCTGCCACTTGGCTGCCATAGGAGAGCAGCCACTCCAGAAGAGGTTGGTATGGCATCGTGTGCCACAAACACTCTGGCAAAGAATTGTCTGGGTACAAACTGGACAGGGTTTTTTTCAGCCTAAGGTTGGTTTTTTTATATTAATTTTAATGGCGATTATGGGTTAACCTATACCATAAGATTGAGATATTCAATACATTTCCCATCCACCCAAAAAATGGCCACCAAAACTTCACCAAATAAAAAACACCAGAAAAAAAAAAAAGGAATTTGTACTATTTCCTTCACCTTAGATACCCCTGAGTTTGCTCATGTAACAGCTCCTCCGGGAAGTCATTAGACCCTTGTAATTTCTATTCAACAGAAAAGATTGCTGTTGCTAACTGGTGGTCGATACAGAAGAATCATATTTTTGAAATTTCCTGTTTTTCCCACCAGTTTCTTGAATTGTCACTCAGAGCCACCTGGATTTTTAGCACAAGAGTGGGCCAGGAGCTGGAACCCAGGGGGTACTTCTCTGTCCAGGAGTAAAACTTTCTGTCTACACTGGGAGTGCTCTTCACATATTCACATACAGTGCTTAAAAAAAAAAATAAAATAGACCTTTGGGGAGAAAAAAGCTATATTAAAGTAAACCCTGTTCAAACATTGCTATTCACACATTTTAAACAAACCTTTCACCTCTGCCTTTTGGAACGTGTCATGTTGGCCTTAAATAAAAGTGCTGTCATATACAACACAAAGAGAAGTTGCTTCTGTAAAAACAAACCCAGTTCTTTGTCATCTTTCCTGAGCCATCTATTGATAATGTGTCATTTGCCAAAAACATGCACTTTTGAATCTTGTCACGTTTTGATGTAAGTTTTGAGCTTTCTTGTTACCTGGCAAATGCCATTGTACCTTAGGAATTGTGTGGAAGGATTTTTCTTTCCTCCTTTATGGTGAGGCCAGTGTTGGGTTCCCAGCCTCATTGAATGGTCCAGGATTTTGTGCAGTTTCTCTTGCAGATTTGTTGTCACTTCTGGTGTTGAGCAAGGGCAAGTTAATCTGTGCAGTACTTCTGCAGCCTCAGAGCTGGCACTGAACCTGAGTTATATTTTTGCTTTCTCATGACACATTGTCATTCAGACCTCTGTAAGAAGGTGATGGAGTTTAAGGGAAAGGATGGTGTTGACATAGTGGATATAGGTGGTATGGGAAGAATGTTGTCTACTGGAGAACGACTTTCTATAAGGGCATGTAGTGATATGATGAGTGGTAATGGCTTCAAACTCGAAGAGGGGAGATTTAGATGAGATATCAGGAAGAAATTCTTTCCTGGGAGGGTGGTGATACTCTGGCCCTGTCCTGGAGGTGCTCAAGACCAAGTTGGATGGGGCTTTGAGTAACCTGGTCTGGTGGGAGGTGTCCCTGCCCAGGACAGGGGGGTTGGAACTCAATCATCTTTAGGATCTCTTCCAACTCAAACCATTCTACTATTCTGTACTTCTTTCCTCCATCATCCCTTCTTGCCCTTAAACTGCTTTGCCACCTTTTTTCAAAATGGTGTAACCTTATATATAGTACGGACCAAAACACTTGGGAATCTTTATTTTTTCCTGGTGTCACAGAACCATTTTTGTTTACTAGAAATTTCTGATTTTCCTACCAACATTGGCATAATCTTTTCTGTTATGCTCCTTTGTGACCACCAGAAACGTTGGTTATCGGGATACTAGGACACCTGTTGCATTCAGTTTCTGTGGTAGATGATTGCATTGATATTTTCAGATCTTATTTATTCAGAGGATCACCTGTTTTCCCTAGTCTCACCAGAATTGTTAAGATAAATTTGAATCTTCTTTCTTGTATTTCTCAGATTTAAGTTTCTTCAAAGCTGAAATTAATCTGGCAGAGAATGGCTGGTCTGCAGGAGATTTTTAGCTATGTGCATTTCTTAGAAGGAGGGACACAACTGCTGTGAGGCATTTTCTCTAGAAAGTCTTTTTCCTAGTGAAAAATAGAAGTGCACAGTTATTTAGCTTTAAATGTTTCTATGTATCCTGTTACATAAAAGCTCACTGATGTATCAAGCAACCTACGCTAAAAGTAGAAACAGTATAGAAATTCGGTATATGAAAAGCATCTCGGGGTTTTTTCCTCCGCATGTATGTATTTATTACTACCTTATTTAATGTAGCATATTCTTTTAAATAAATATTAAATTGTGTAAGTGAATATAGTGGTTTAGAGATGTGTATTTACTTACACTGTGTATTCTTCTGTTTAATGCAAAGCCCCACCACCTCCTAAGCGAGCTCCAACCACTGCACTGACCTTGCGGTCTAAGTCAATGACCTCAGAACTTGAAGAGCTGGGTAAGAAAGTGTTTTTTGACAAGCATGCTGACATAATAGAAATGTTAAAAATATATGTATGTGTATATACGTTAAATTGACTAAGAGGATCTGCACCGTGTACAGTATATAGAACACCAAAGGTTTTAAGAATGCTGCATCTTTGGAGAGTTCAAATATGCATGATTTGCATGAATTAATTTTTGTTTAAACTTGTGCCTTTACTGCTACGCAAGAGAATGTTGATACATTTTATGCATCATCGAAGTGTGGCACATCTACTAAAAAGTAATGCCGTATCATGTTTTGTTAGCTTTGCTTTCTAAATTTTCAGTTCATCTAATATTGTTTTATTTTAAATTTCTGTGGCCTCTCATTAGTGGATAAAGGTAAGCTGCCAGAAGCTGTTGTTAAAAAGCTGACAGTGTTAAAGCAGCTTCAACTTCAACTTGTTTTCGTTAGGCTCTGATCTGAAAAAGTGCATATTATGATATCACTTTGACTTCTGTGCATGATATAAATTTAACTCTTCTCACTATTGGTAATAAAGAATTAAGCATTGTCTTTTATTTGCTAATTTTAAGAAATGTGATTGTAGATTCCTTTGCTTGATCATCCACATTCCAGATATGCATAATTCTTTGGGAATTTTGATGTGTTTGCTAGAGGTGAGGGAGGTAATAGTTCTTTTCCTCCCGATTTTAATCTGTTAAGTCATTAAAAAGTAGAATTTCAGCAGCTAGACTAATAAATATATTATGGATGGATCATATATACTAAGAGAAAAGCCTGGTGCATATTTATATATGGCTATTACACTAGAAGAGTGTGTTGAGCAGGTGATAATTGGATATAAAAAGAAGCCACGTCCCTCATTGCAGACTAGTAAAGTCTATCATATAATAAAACCATTTTGCCATGTAATTCTACATTGATTTAAGTATTTAATTTTATAATATTTTTTTTTTCTGGCAATGACTCATATGAGGGCCAAGGGGAAGGAATCAAAGCCTTGTGGCCACTCTTTTTTCCCTAGAAGTCAAGGTTTGCTGGGGCAGACGGACCCCATCTGTCCTTTAGGGAGTCAAGTCATGTAGCTTCAGTGGGAGTTCTTAACAGCAAAGGGGTGCTGAAGTGGTTACTGTCTTCTCTATGGTATAACAGCCAAATGAAGACCCAAAAGAAACAATCTAATCATGTAGCTCTAACAGATTTCAGAAAATTTTACCTTTTTTTGCCACAAAGTTTAGGAGCCTGACTAAAGGTTTCAACAGTTTGTGAATGCTCCATAATTTTTCTTCCAGGATTAAAATGTAAAATATTATTTCTGGAGCCACTTTTGGGGTTTGGGTGTTTTTATTTTCCTTTCATGGAGTGCTAAGAGGCTGTAAAACTTGGCTGGTTTAAAAAAAAAACATTTCCAAGGGGACAGAAATTCTTAGGCACATTTTTCCCCCCATTCAAACTGAGGGTATTATTCTATTTCTCTTACTTTTCAGTCTTACATAGTAGATACTGTTCTTAAAACAGAGAGAAGCAGAACTCTTTTCTGAGGGAAAATAGCTTATTAATAATAAAATCTCTTCTGCAGTGAAGACCATCGTGTTTTAGGTTTCTCACCCCCCGATTCAGGTCATAGTACTTGATCTGCTGTTTGTTCTCATCGACTGGCAGAAACCACCCCAACTCTTGTGACTAACAGTCATGGGACATGCTCGGAATCTTTAGGGATGTTTCCCATCTGTATCTTTATCCAGATGGGGCAAATATTACAGTGGCAAGACTATGCTATTCTGAAGAATAGTCCAGAAGTGTATGTCCCATAATAAAGCTGTAGGAATACCAGAGCTTGGCAGAAATTTGTTATCTTCATAAACGAGACTGTAAATACCAGTTCTGTGATACTATGAGCATTTGCCACCCTATCAAACAATATGACTACTGTTATAAATAATGTCTGTGGTCTACAAATATTAATATTTGTCCTGTAAAAGGGCTAATATCAGAAGGAACAAGAATTCTTAAATTGTACAACAACCAAACCAGCTTTCAAAAGGAAAACGTTCTCACTATCACCAGTTAAAAGTTGTCTTCTGACATAAAACAAAGATTGTATGTGTGTATTTATATATAATTTATATATCTTTATATGTATATGTGTATATATTGGACATCTGTATGAATTATGAGAACACCCACATCTTATACCCATTAAACTATCTAATGAATAAGCACTTGTTTCATAATATATACGTGCAAACTAAATAGGAAGTATATAGAGATGAATACTGTGGATGTTCTCATCAATATATATGTGTAATCTTTTTTCTGAACTGAAGAATCTCATGTTCTCAATATTGTCTCGTGGCAAAGAATTCCACAGGCTAATTATGTGCTGTGTACAAATGTATTTCCTTTTTATTGGTTTTAAATGTGATGCCTTTAATTTTATTGAATGTCCCTTGTTATGTAATAGAAGAAAAAGATAAATAGAAATTCCCCATTGGTTTTCCCTGAGAGTATATATTTTTGTAATTTCTCCCAGCTTTTTCTTTTCTTTTTCTTTTTTTTTTTTTTTTAAAAAAAATACATCTTGTAGCCTTTACAGTCACTTCCTTTGTCTGGCTCTGAATTCTGCTTATGGTTTTATAGACATGTTTTTAGCTTCTCTATTCTCCATAATACTGAACAGAGCATCTCAGTTGATCTCTTTCAAATAAGTTAATCCAAAATATGGCAGATAATGTGCACTAATGATTCCTTTCCACCTCAATCTGCAGAGGTTTGAAAATGTCCTGTTATATTTTGAAAGCCCTGGTATAAATAAGTTGCCCCAATTACTGTTTTTAAAAAATATTTTAGAAAAAAATTGTACGTGTATCCCTAAGTATTTTCAGGGGAGCAATTTCTTAGAGTTAAGTTATAAGCCCTGATAAACTCTGCTTTTGCCAAGCTGTTTATCTGCTGTGGTTTGATAGATACCTGCATAGTAAAGGCAAGAAGGGAGAGACTTAACTTCTTAGATGGAAGAAAAATGTTTGTGCTCAAAATGACAGAGAAGGATTTAGCGTATAAAAATTACCTTCAGAATTGATTCACAGTTCATTCCCTTTCTATTTCCAAGCTTCAGTACGGAAGAAGAAGGGTAAGGGGAAGCATTTTGTCTCTTGTTTAACCTGTTCCTCACCTTTCCATAGTGAAGGATAATAACATAATGTAAATGTTGGCATATGGTCCAGTTTATTTTATGGTGTCAAATGTACATTAATTATTGTATATGTTTTTTAGTTATTTAGTTAATAAATTGCAAACACACTAAGAACTCAAACAGAAGACTACATTTGAAAATATTCCCCGCATTTCTTCCTTTTGTCTCCTTTCCTCCATCTTGCCTTTTTTTCCTTCTTTGTATCCAACTCTTTTCCGACCCCTTCCATGCCATCTCCTCACAGTTACTGTGCTCACTGGCAGCCCCAGAGAACACGTGGCCAGTAACGTATCCTCAGTGTAGTCCTACGTTAGTGATTTCGCTTGTCTCTTTAATGGCCAAATGTTACTCCCATGACCACACCGTCTCTGTCTCAGGAAATAGGGATCTTGCACACAACACTCGAACTTGTGACCTGGAGAAATGCTGCTCTGCACAATTTTAAGCTTTCAATATCACATCTTCCACGCTGTCCCGTATGCATGAAGTGCCCTCCCTGAACTGATTCATAAGGCCACTACCTTCTCCTTGAAATCTCTGCTAAAGACCCACTTCCCCTATGATCCCTGTGAAGGAACCATCTCAGTAACGATGGTTAGGCAGAGGGGCAGGTAGAGAAATAGTGGTGCTCTTTTAATAGTTTTTATAAATGTAACTGTATATCTATGTATACAAAGTTTGTTTGTGTTTAGCTGTATTTTGCCATACCCCTGTATGTCATTTTGCTTTCTTAGATTGTAAGCTCTCCTGAGCAGGGCTTGTGTCATTTTTACACGTTCTCATGGCGTCTGGCCCAAGGAAGAGTCTCCAACCTCCCTGAGCCCCTGGGTGATAGCTGGGAAAGGAGTCTGCGTCCTGCTTTTCCACAAAGTTCAGTGTCACAGAAAGGAAAGCTAGGCTGTAGGCAGTGCCTTCTCTCCACAGGGAAGCTTTTGCTTTGTAACGTTAAACAGGACAAAATCAGGTTATTTTCCACTCTCTGTTTTTCTGCTCTTTCCTGACCTCCTTTCAGGTTCCAGCTAGTGATATTTTCTATTCTCCATTCAGAGAATATGGCAGAATAAACTCCATTGATACTGGGATTTTTCCGAAAAATAGGGTTTGGCAGCATATAAAAAACCCCCAGTTTTATATTGCTATTGTAGAATCTTCTGTCAGCCAAAAATTCAGTTTTCTGGGCCATAGGTGAGGGAGGCATTAAGCTGAAAGTAATGGCTTTTGTGGTTCTGTTTGACTGGTTTTGTTGGTTGTCTTTTGGGAGGGGTTCTGGTTCATTGGGAGGGTAGGCGGAGGGAAGGGCATAGGCTGGGGGTTGTATATTCAGAATAGAGGGTAGAACATTTGTGTCTAAAGGGATAGGTACTAAAATCCATAGGTTCCCAGCAGGACGTACTATCATTTTAGTGCAGTTACGTAGCACAAATTCCTAAAAATGTAAATTGTACTTCACCTGTGCCACTGACTTCCTGCTTACAGTAGTTGCTTGACTCAGAGCGAGAGAGCATCCAACTTCCAAATGCATGTTTGGAGGGGATGTGGAGGGAAAGTAAAACTACTTTCTGGATTATGCAGAGTATCGGGGAGGGGAAGAGGCCTTCTTTTTTCTTTTGTGACTTGTGAGATTTTGAGAATTGTTGGATGATTAAGTTCTGGCAGCACACAAACTAACAGTCATAGCAGGAATTTTTTTGGAGGCGGTACTTAAAATGTAATTTTAGTAATGTGTAGTTAGCCCATTAATGCTGAGGATAACCAAAATATTCACGCGGCAAATTAAAACGAAGATTTGAAAATACTCTAAAAATAAAACATTAAAAGAAAATATATTTTGGGCATAATTTTCATCCTCACTACAGAGAATAGGTATCATTAGACTTTTTAAAAATTAATATTTAAAATAAAAAATTTAACTCTTCATAAAAAGTTAATGTGGCTCATGAAAAGATTGGGTTTAAAGGGGTTTTCCTTCAGATTTTGTTTCAACTTGTTTGTTGATAACTTCTTGTGGATGGAGAATTTTAAAATGATATGTACTTAAGGAACACATCCATAAACTAAGATCTGTAAATGTCTAGATACATGATTTAAAAGTTTCATGCTCCTAAGCTTTTATTACTGCCAGGAATTGGGTTTGATTTAGTGAATTATTTGAGATTTTCAGTGAAAGCTAAAGTGGACAGTGCTTATTTTAAAAACCTAATATTAAAGTCTTCTAAGAGAAAATACAAATATAAGAATACAGCAGGCTAAATTGTCAGAGTGAAATGGAGAATGACAAAATAAATAGTTCTTCTGCGTTAATAAGTATTGCTTTGACAGTGTCACATGGGTGTCAGTTGTGGGCAAGGGGGAGTGGATGGTTTGTTCTTAGATTTGATATGGCAATCAATATCAAATAGTCTCTTGCTGTGTGTTGATACTGATCTTTGGGGTTTGATGCGGGCAAAATACCAAATATAAATGTAGGATTTTCCTCCTTTGAAGAATTTAGCTGTTAGTACCACCTCTCAGATACAGAATTACTCTGATATCATCAACACAGGATATTGTTACCTGGCATCAAATCTTAGTGGCATTTGAATAGAAAAATATCAGTTGATGGCATTCAAAAGGAATATTATTAGCTCTGTCTGCAATAAGCATTCACACTTCATCCCATTCCTGTTGTCCATTGTTTCAAAGGTGGCACATTCTAATGGCATCTGAAACAATGAAATTGCAGAGCAAATATATATACATGAATGCCAAACAGCAGATTAGCTTACAGTGTTCTGTTATGTTTGAAGAAACCACTCACAAAGACGTCCGGGTTCAAAAATAATTTTTTTTATGTCACTGTGGTGGAGTTGATGATGGAGATTTGTCTGCAGGAAACAATGGAAAAACCATCAAAGCAACTTTTACAACACTCAAGACGTTGACTCCTTTGATAGTTTCCAGCATCCACAGTGCTTCTATGTAGGAAGAAGGTTTTCTGATCTTCACCAGACACTGTATTTCAGAAGATGAGAGCAAAAGGCATCAGGCTTAATGAAGAATTCTTGAAGGGTATCCTTGTAAGTAATTGATTTGCATTACATATTTGAAATTCTAATGAGATAGCAATATAATAATAAGATAAAGCTTGTCATCAGGTTGTCATTTTTCACAAGCACAAAGCAGTGACTCTGGGTGGAATTTGTGAAGGATATGTGTGAAAAAAATACGAGCCCTATCTTTTTGTTGATGTGGCAAGGGTACAGGTTTATGACTTGTAGTCTAACTTGTGGGGGGTCCACGGCGGTGTAAGAAGGTATAGAATTAGGACTGTGCCTATGACAAAGTGCTTTTCAAACACTTTATAAGAGAAATGTATTGAAAGTTGGCAAGTTTCAAGGAGAACAATGCTATGTTTTCCATGGAAAAAAAACTTGGCACCCAGTGGGCAATGTGCTGATCGGCAACTTTTGGCATAGAATCTTAAATTAATGGGTAACTCTCAGGACTGAACACTTCTTCAAACCAGGGTTTATGTTGCTTGAGGTGGGCAGCTTTAACTGAAATATTAAAAACACTGGGAATCCCAAGCAGAGGGCAGCTGAGTCTCTGTGTGGGCGTTCTCCTCATTGACACTAGCATTATTTTGAATTTATCAGCTTATTCTCGAGTATGTAGCACCCTTTCGTGATACTTCTTTTTCTTTACTACAGGACAGGAATTTAAAAGGTTTTCAAAACCTTTCTGCATCAGCCAA
Source organism: Scolopax mira (assembly GCA_004320125.1). NCBI lineage: Eukaryota > Metazoa > Chordata > Aves > Charadriiformes > Scolopacidae > Scolopax > Scolopax mira. The sequence goes on from BJBW01000895.1 coordinate 95,666, forward strand.
ACAAGACAATGGTATAAAAGAAGTTGGAAAAGGAATTGTAAGTGTTAAAGAAAATGTGGGGTTTGTAGCATTTTGAAGCAGATGAATTAAATGCATTGGCATATGTGAGCGTCACTTGATATATTCAGATATTACCAATTGAATATCTAACCACATACTCAAAATCATGAGTGCTTGAGGAACAGTAAGAATTGCATGTGTTTCCCAACGTGGTACAGTTAGGGCAGTGGAAAACTTTTTCAGCACTTTTAATGTGTTCTCTCTCTTTTTCAGGAGCCAGGGAGATGAAGGACTTACCTCCCTCATCTCAAAACTCCCTTTGCTGCTATTTCTCTTTTTTTTCCCTTCAAATGTTCATATACCCATGTTAATTAATTTCTAATACAATTAAAAATAAATGTTTTTAGATAATTCATCATAGTTTGTTTGGTTTTTCCCCTCGGTGTGGAAACGTGTGAGTAAGTGTAAGAACAGAGAAGGCCGCAAGTGTCTTAGGTTCTCCATCTTTCTTTTTGATTTCTTTTGGTCGATTGTCTTTCTTTTGTGACTAGGCCAAATTTTCAAATGCTGTCTCTTAAACAGAACATCAAATTGCCACTTAAATTCCACCTGGCTTGCAGGACAGGAGTGGGTATTGACTATATTCTCTGCTTTGTTTTTGTTCTTAAACAGAAACCACTGTTAGACAATGACCATTCCTCTTTCAAGGTAGGCTGAATTGTAAGGCTTCAGGATTGCAGGTGCATTTTAAATGCCTGTATAATTATTTCATTAATTGAGCATATACTGTTAAAGAGCTGGTACTTGAAAATTGTATCCATAGGAAGAATTTGAACCTATCCGTTTTCTGCCTTCCATATGATGGTGTGATTATAATATGTAAATGTGACTTATATGTACTAATGTGAAGGTATTTTCAGCCCTAGAAATACAAATAAGACTTTCTTTTTAGAAAGTTTTGATAGTTCTTTATTGTGAATACGTTCAAATCATTTTCACAAATCATGTAATGGTATTTATAGATACTCAATGTTAAATGATTAATTTTAGTCACTAAGCAGTTTTTATGTTTTGCTGATTTATTTTACAGAACTTTCCCTTTTTTGGATTTTAGTGTACTCTGTAGAGTTTACAGTATCCCAGAGAACATACAAGTATTTTTACTCAATTTTCATAGAAGGAAAGTGTTTCAAATGGCTTATGTTTCTGACTGTATTGCAAAGCACTTCTGTTATTTCCTCATTATGCTAACTGCTAAAGTAATATTCTCTGCCTCTTGTTTGCAGTGTGGTAAATATGTGATTTTTGGCATTGTGATTTAAACACAATCCTTCAAATTGTTCATTTGGGGGGTGGGGCTGGAAGAAGTTAATTCCAGATTCAAATGTGCTTGCGGTGGCAGATTTATGAGGATTAGCCTAATCATTCCTTTTCTGTATATTTTTTAACTCTACATTTACATGACATAACTGTAGACTGAACTTGTTGTTTCTTTCCCCTAAATATGATCATAAACAAAAAATTTGGATTTAAAACTTAGCCTTTGATATTCTTGCTCTGAAACAATATTTTTGCTAAGGTTAGTTTTCAAATTATCAGCAGCGTGTTAAAGGCCTAGTTATACTTTACCTACTTTTGGTCTTTGACGAATTTTTATACATCTATTCCTATTTGAACAGCTAAAAAGAAAGATTTTAGTTTTCAGTGGGCATAGCTGATGCAACGGAGATCCATTTTTAACCATCTGCAGCTAGGAGTCACCTGGTTTTCCCCAGAGGCACTAGAGATCTATTCATCGAGTACGATTGCTTCTATGAATAAGCAACATTGTCATATGAACCTCTATAGCCTGACGAGGCTTTCTTTTGAAATCAGTAGGTTCCCATCTTTCTGTTACCACCCCATTGGTATCAGAAAGCTCTTCTAGAGTTTTGTTCATCCGCTCCTTTGAAAGCATTGATTCCCATATCTACTGTTTGCCCAAATTGTCCTCTTCACAGTTCTCCCCAGCCGTATTCGCCCTGAAACATTTATTAAGTTACTTCCCAGCTATTCTTTTACAAACTAAGCAGGGCAAAGTCTTTTGAATATATATATACATATGGGAAGTGACAGAAATCTAAAAGGAATACAATGTAAATAAGTGCACCTACTTGTTTCAGACGCTTATTTTTTTTCAGACATGCAAACTTATAGGCCTAATCACTCCTGGTCTTTATGCTAAAAATAAGCTACTTACAGTTAAAAATAAAAGAAATTTAATCCTTAAGATAAAAGCAACACCACAACCATATTTTTATGTAGTTTCAACAGATCTCTATGCATTTTTGATAAGCACACATAAAGACTCCCCCTTTAGCTTTAGTACTGCTTATGGAATTGATTTTTGCAGATTATTGACAAGGAAACAAATCTTATCGGCTAATGACAGAAATTAAACTAAACTTGCAAACTCATATTTAGGGAAGGCGATGGAACAAAATATGTGCATATACAGTACCTGACATTAAGGGCTATGTGCCTAGACCTGTTGACACCAAGGAAGACTGAATGTCCTGTGGTCCCATCACTTTTCAAAAGGAAAAAAACTTGTGCCAAATATTTGACTGTGGTTGACTGCAGATGCTAGAAAAGGTGGGTGAAATACAGCATATAGGTGCAATTGGCATTGTATGAAGTTTTGCATAACTGATTGCGCCTGGTACAGTTTCTGTCTGTATCTATCTTAGGTATTTACAAGGCATCTATCACCTTGGTACCTAAGCAGTTTGAAAAATGCACCCACCCCAGGAGGCATGATGCAGATACAGGCAGAGGCCCAGGTCCAGAGCAGCAGAGGCAGGTCCCAGGAAGCTCCCCAACTGTGTTACCGCTGTTGTTGAGCTCCTGGCCCACTTGTTGTGGCCAAGGAACATCTCCACCTACCTGTCAGCAGGAAGACGGTACCCCACCCCTCACGTCCAGCTCCACTGGTGGGGAATCTGAAAAGGAAAGATAATGGAAAAGGCAACGATCCAGTAGCAGAGGTGAAACAGAAATGGTGGGATTTCAAAAGGAGGGATTCTTAAAGAGCAGCACATCTCAGGGGAGGGATCAACTGCCAGTCCAAGTGGCAGGTAAGGCACAACACAGGCATAAATCTCAAATGTTCTTCAGTGAACAAAAGTTAAAAGAAATACCTCTGATGTCTCTAAAGTTTGTCTATATCCAAAGCCCTGCTCTGTTCTTGGCCTCTGTCTCAGTCCTTTATCCCTACAGCTGAATCAACTGTTCAGTTCTCTGTGTATCTCAACCCAATAATTGCTACAATCCTAAATATGTCTAATAACAAACCGAAAGGACTCTCACTGGTAAGGAATGTTGTGGTGCAAATTGAGAGCACAGTATAGCGGTGCTCCGAAACGATGGACATATTGACGAACCTAAAGGCTGGACTAATCCTGGCTTCTAATCACCATGTTCAGAACAGGATGGGGCAAACCACAGATCACCCCTTCAGGCACAAAAGGTGGAGCAGTTCTCCTGTGGCCACCAGGAGCAATTGCTGATCTACCACATCAGACCAAGCTTTGTGTCAGCCCAGTGCAAACCAGCTACGGGCTTCGCTGCAGAAACAGAGGACCTGTCTAACAGGAAAAAGAAAGGAAGATAGGATTTTTGATGAAGGTTCACTAGTTACTAGTACACGGACCACTTTAATAGCAGATCTCCTTTTTTCTTTAAACACAACACAGTCAGTGAGGTAAAACAAAAACCTCTGAGTCCCATGTGGCTGTTGGAAATAGCTGCATAGTACTCACAAGGATCAAGTGCTTAAGTTAAAGTGCAGTGGGTCACTGGCTTCCAGATGATACTCCCTTTAGCCCACGTGCATGCTCCTCTCTGATTCCCTTACTTGGTTATTTAAGGATCAAAATGGGAGTTGTGCCCTGTAAGAGCAAGGTTAGGAACATGAAGCAAGTCACAGCTTTGGAGACTGCCAGTATTTTTGGCTGGGATCACTAGGTATAAATGTAAAGCTGTCTATAAAAGACATGAGTGACCTATTTTGCCTGTAAGACATGTATATTGCTGTGAGCAAAATGCTGCATGGAGGAATGGTGTGGAAGGTGGAAACAAGTAGAAAGATCAGAGAATCTTCCCTTTGCTTCACACCTAAAGAAGTTACCTGTGCTTCTTTAGCTATCCCTAAAGCTTGGTTTGAAAAGAGAGAGGTTTTTAAAGCCAACTGCCAACTAAGATCAACCATATTGCTATGTAGTTTGGTCCATGGCCAATTCTGACTTGACCATCTTAATGCCCTCTCTCTTTTTTTTTTTTTTTTTTCCTGGGAAGTCACCCCTTTGCCAAGGAAATGAGGTAAAGGCAGTTAGTTGAGGTAACTCTTTCAGCCAGCTTTAACCCTACTGTGGGGCAGCTGTTCAAAGCAGTCAGCTTCTTCTCTAGCTGATAAGGACAGCCTCTGGCCAAACCAAGTTTCCCAGTGCCCCTAGTGTCAGTGGCACACCTCTTCCACCACACCAACCCAGCCACTGGTGCGACCATCTTACCAAGATCCGGTCTGAATTTGGGGCAACCTTTGGTCATCAAGGAATGGATTTATTGGGCAGAGAGTGACACGTTCAGCAAGGTGGTGCCAGCCGATGACCTTCAGGCAGTTTTCCCACCGTTGCTCTGTAGCAACCGAAAGCTTGTGTGAGGCCATGCCTGTAATGCACCCCCAGTTTCCCCGTGCCCCACTTCACAAAGCTTCCAGAAACCGGAGTTACCAGAGCTGTTGAACACATTGTTATGAATAGTGACAGTTATGAATATTCCTCTTTTTCATTGCTAGTCCAGTTAACGAACCTATCCTAAAACTTGTGTATTCATTATTCATAAGTATTCGCCAATAGTTTCCACAATTAACTCTTTCTGCCCATGGGTTTTCACAGACTGTTTGCTTGTACTCTTTGTCATTTGTGCTATTGGTCACCTATGCCAGATGCTGTTCTCCCAGCCCTTAGAGGCTGAAAACAATTAGGCTGATAGTGAGTGGTAAATTTTCATAGGGAATTAGAAAGTTTGAAAAAGTTCCTTAAGCTTTTTTAGAGAAACTTTTCTTCTGAAGCCTCTGGCAAATGTGTAAACATGCACAAATAACAAAAGTGTTATGACCCCTGAATCTGAACAAATGAAACTCAGTGATACTACTTACAGAAATACTCAAAAATTAATGTGGGGTTTGGAGGTTTTTTGTTTTGTTTTCTTCAGTTTTTGACTTTTAATTTGGTTTGGTTCTACTACTTACCAATTGCCAAGTGGGCTCTGTTGAGAATGTCAGGAAAATGGAGTTTTCAAATATGGGAAATTTTCTGATGACATGTCAAAAGAAAGACATTTTGCATGACCAGTGGCTCTACCAGAGTGAATATATATGATCCCTTTTCTTTCTTTGATTCCATAGAATTTAACTGAAATGTGTGTTTGCTATGTGTGGTAAAAATAGGTCCCCTGGTTTTTGTTCTTTTTTTCATGTGTACTCAAATAGGAAAATGCTGAGAAATAATTTCGTGGTCCTGCACTATAATTGTTAAGAGAGATTTGTTAATGAAGGATTGCAGCTATGGCTGTATTAGGGAAAGGGGGAGAAGAATAGCCAAGGAAGTAGTAGTTATTACAGTTAGGTTGATATACAGTCCCTTTCAAATCTCCATGGAGTGGAAGAGCCAATGATTGCATGACAGTTTGTCCCTAAGATTCATTTTCATAAGGAGCTCATGCCTTTTTACAAGTACAATCTCATCCTCACTTTCCATAAAACATGCAACTGGACAGTCCAGCCAGACACAGAGAGAATGTGAATACTTTGAATGTGAATACTTTGAAGTAGCGAATATGCTAAATGCAGAAATAATGTCCATTATTTTAGCATTTAAAACCAATCATAATTATATTAAGCCACACAGAATCCCTTTTAGAGCAGAATAATATTGGAGGCACTTGGGTGCAGAAATAATGAGTGCCACGTTAGGGTAGACGGGGAATGATACATAGGAGAGAGGATCCCCGGGTCTGTCGGAGCTTTTGTTTAAAACCATATAGAATTAAAATTTAAAAAAAAAAATCAATCAAACAAACAAAAAAGCCCTGATTCATAAATAGAACCAGCTGTATCATTTAACATGACCTCAGCAACACCTCCCAGATGTAAGCTTTACAGCTTCAGTTTGAGGTCTGGAAAGCAGCATATCAAGTATTTCAAAGAGCAGAAATGAATCCTTAGAGAATAACATTTTTCAAGACGGGGATGCCAGAGCATAGGCGTGATGCTGCTCTGGCATTTGGTCCCCCGTAGCATGAGCAGCATGGCCAGCTCGCCACGGTCACCCACCCCCATCCAGGTCACAGTCTTAGCAACAGCAGCTCTTCTCTCATGGGTCCTTTCCCTGAGTGTGAGGGATGAAGGCTCTTTGGGCTTCCCTACTCCAGCTTGTTAGTCAGACCAACCCAGATTGATTTCTGATGACCAAATTGTCCCCAAAAAACCCAAAGCAGTCTCTTTTTTTTTTCCTTTCTTTTTTTTTTTATTCAGAAGCATGGAAAGGGTGAGAGTCATGGCCAATGACTCGTAATCAAGAACGGTGCTGGGCAGATCATGCTCTACCATGAGCCAGCGATCGCTGTGGGTGCAAAAAGCTTAGCCGTTTCTAGCCTTTGGGAGTGCATTTTACATAGGGGAGGATTTAGAGTAAGCACATGCGTAATTTCCTCCTCGTTAACATCTGTAACAATGCCTCTTTGCACACTAAGCTACCACAGGGAAGCACTTGCACCCAGATTTCCACCCGGTGCCCTCAGGCAAGGGAAGAGGTAGCCAGGGGAGGGCAAAACCTAAGTTTATTTTCAGAAGGCGGTGAGATCCTGGCGAGCAATGCCCTCAGAGAGCGTTTGGAGAAAAGAACAAGCAAATCTGGCCAACGCTGGGAGGGCATTGCTCGCGGGATAAATGCTGTGGACGGCCACCGTCGCGCCGCAGCAGTGACTGGGGAGAGAGCGCACGGGGGGCGGGAGGGTGACGTGAGACGTCGGACAAAAGCGAAGATAGCCAGCAGTGCTTCAGAACAACAAAGGGCTGCCCTCAGCCAGTGGTGGAGCACATCTGGCACCCCAGGAAGCTCAATTGGACACTTGGCCCTGAGCTCGTCCCAGGGATTTCTGACTGACACCACTGCAGTGCATAGGTGAGCTTTTCGCTAGGTTCACTGACATTTCCTGTCACAGTCACGATGAGGTGAATTGGTAGCTCCTGCCTTGGGATGCAGCATGGCTGTGTGTGTTCTGGGTACAGGACAGTGTGCATTTATACCAAAAAGCAGTTAATAACGTCAACTGCCACCTGCCCAATGCAGTCACTAAACTTTAGTCCGCCCTTCCGTTTGCCCAAACACATACACTCTGGCTTCCCAACTGGCTTCTTTCTATGTGTTGTCCAATGCATGTAGATACCTCCATCTGCCTGGCCTCAGATACAGTGGTTGTTGCTCCTCTATTTGATTGCCAGATGTCACTGGGGAACAAGATGGGGAGGTTCCTGGATCCTCGGGGCAAGCCAGCCGTCACCGAGGGAGCTCGCCGTCCACGCCGGCCGAAGAACAGGAATCTTCGGTGCCTGCCTCTGACGAAGACTCACCGGCCAGGACCACAGAGAGCTGGCAGTGGCCATTGTCCTCGTCTGAAACGCACAGCAACGTTGGGGAGGATTTTGAGGGATTTCAAACGCCAGCGCGGACTCCGGAGTGTACCATGGACATACAGTCTCCCGGGGATCAGTCACTCAGTAGGACTCCTCAGTTTGAAAGTGACTCTCCTGAGGAGGAGGGAAATGATGAAATGAATGAAGAGAACCGCGGTGTTGAGCCTGTCCCTAGGGATCGGGGTTGGAGAGGGCAGCCCCAGCTAACAGAGGGAGAGAAGCTGTTGATGGAAACCAACAGTAGGATTGTGCAGCTGCTGGAAAATATCAAGAGGGAGCATGCACAGTCCATGGGCCTCATGTCGCAGTCCATGGGCCGTATGGAGCTGCAGCTGGGCATTGTGGCTACCTCCACAAGAGCCATCCATAACTACCTGTCAGAGATCTTAGCTTTCCTCAAGCAGCCAAGGACGCAGGTCCTTGAAACACGCATCTCCCAAAGAGCCACCCCTCATGTCGAGTTAACTTGTGCCTCGACATGGACTGGTGAGGACGCAGTGGCATCCTCCACTGTGTGCTTACCAGGGGCTGAAGGGACGAGCGACTCTCGAGAACCACCGCAGGCCACGCTGCCTTGTCGCAGTGGCCGGCTGCAGAGAGCCATAACCGAGAGGGCCTCGCTGCCCATGCCTCCACGCCAGGCAAAAGGGGGAGGGAAGAAAAAATAACCACACCATAGGATTTTTAGGGTTTTTTTTAATGTGCCTGTCCTTTTAATTCTTAGCCATAAGGCCATCAGTGGCAGAATTCAACCATTTCCTACATTGGCTAACATTGTATTCTGGCTGACTAGATTAGTCTAACATTTTGTAGTTTATATTTGCACTGTTAACGATGTGTGCTGCTGGTATTTGAAGAACATTTGCCTCTGTTCTTTCACTTTAACTTCATACGAGCATTTTTTTACTCTGTGCCAGGCATTCATTGCTTTTCTTACAAATACAAGTCATTTCTTGAGGCAGCTGTTTTTTGAGTTTTCTTTCTCCATTATCCCATCCCCCTCTGAGCAAGCGTTCTGGACTCGGTGGTAAGTATACAGGTCTTGGCAATACTCGCCTCCAAAACTGTGTTCGATCAGTCTTTGCCTGGTGTTTCTGGCATGCCAGCCTGAGGTGTTGGGGTTAGCCTGTACTGGATCATGATCATTCTTATCCTCTGTGGGTCTGACCAGCTCACTTTCTAAGACCCTCGGTGGAGCTAATCCACATGTCTTGGCTATGTCGTACAATAAGTAATGTTGCCAGGATCATACCTCATATTTCTCTTTGGGGGCCTGTGTAGTGACGTGCCACCAGATCTATCTAGGCACCTGACTCTCATTTTCAAAGTTCCTTTTATGATGGATCTGGTGGTTTGATGGGCAGCATTATAATTTTTCCTCTGAGAGAGTCTGGGGATTTGAAAGAGGAGTGACTAAGCAATGTGTTCTACGGGGATAAGAGCCATCTCCTGCAACAAATCTATTAGGAGGAGACTGTCCCCTGTAATTATCACAGATATTAATTATTTAAGAAAAAGACAAAAAAAGCAACTTGCCTAGCAGCCAGACCTCTTGAGAATGTAAAAGTCATGACATTGCTGTTGGGTACTGTGCTACTACGTCTGTGATTAAGAGCTTTTCATCAGAGATGACCTACATGTTGATAAAATGCAACTACTTTCCGTGCCTTTAGGCCATCTAATTTCCTGAGGGCCGGCACCCTGAGCAGAGCAGGGGTGCGATTGGTAACCCACAGGGCAGATGGAAACGCACTTGGCAATAAATTATTTTATATCTGTTGGTGCTGCCTCTCTCGGGGGAATTTAATATAGTGGCACTCAAATTGCTATATGCATGCAGAGGCATCAGACTGGCTTATACATGTGGTATCCCTGACAGTTCTCCGAAAGGATGCTGTTACCAGGAGCCCCTTGAGCGGTGGGAACTAATTATCACAGGTGTAGCATGGCTCCTGTGTTTGACTCTCAAGATACCGTTGTAACTTCTCGTAAAGGCTCAGAAGAGTTTATACGGCAAAGCAGTGATGAATTCCTCCTCTGGCAAATACTAGAGAATAATTGTAGGCCTAAAAATTCCTCTTCTGTGACTACAACTGAGCTGCGCTCTCTGTCCAGTGAGCCAGAGACTCTTCTTCCCTCTCTTGTTGCGAGACCGAAGTTATTAAAAATAAAGCAGATAGTATTTTGTTACTCAACCAGCCAGCCACAAATTGCTCCCTTATACCTGTGTGTGTGTGCGTGCTTGTGGCTGTACTTTGCTAAATGACTGGTTTAACGAGGAAATGCAGCTGGCACGGCCAACCTCCAGTGGAGGCTTTTTTTTCAATACAGACTATTTCTTCCCTTCCACCTACCTCCAGCTGCGTTCCTTTTAAGAATGCCATTGGAGGTGGGCTTCTTTGGCCACACTGGTGACACACCTCACACACCGGGTGCAGATTTTTTGCGCCCGTTCTGTAGCTTTTTTTATATCTCTTTTGCTAAAACTGTCGGTAAAGGTATCCTCAGAGAATTTCCAACACAAGCTTGTAAGATTCCCCTCTCGTTGGTACGAGAAATGCATGCTGACAAGTATTTGAGCTCGCAAGGAGGTTGGGAGAGAAGCCAATTAGTAAGACTGACAAATTATTCCAGTATGTGCGGCCTTTTGAACATGTGGTTCTGGTGCATTCACGGTTTGCACACTGGTGCTGTGGATATGAACAGCCTAGTGAAAGGCGAAGGCGAGTGAAAGTTTGTCCCAATATGCTTACGTCTTGCTTCTTTGGGATGAGTTTGGATGAAGCTAAGTACAGTTCAGCCAGTTAATTTTCTTGGCCTGATTAGCACGTTGGACAATACAGTGAGAATGTTTTTATTTTACATAGTGCTTTCACTTCAAAAGTGTGGTGCAGTTGCGGCCAGACGCTAAGATTTTGACGTGTTCTGCAGGACCCGCCATGTAGCTGCTGCCATTTAGAATAAATCTGGTTCCACACGCTGGCTGCTGCTGCAGCTTCACGTGGGTTTGGGGTTTTTTTGGTCATAGTTTTAAAATGAATATCTCCACTCTACCTTTGCTTTCTGATCCGAGGCAGTAGAGCAAAAAGAAGAAGCTGCGCAGATGTAGCAGTGCGGCCGTTGGAAACACAACCCGAGGAACCCCTAAAGAGTTCCTTGCAAAGCAGCTTAAGCTTTAACCCTCTCTGCTCTCCCATGTCTCTGTGCTTTAGCTAGACTCGGCGAGGCACAAAGCACCACTTGAATGGGAGCAGCTCTGAGAACCCATCTACAGCCAAGAAACCTGCAATAAACTTACACAAAACAGATTTATTTTTTTTTTCTACATGGAAATAGTAGGTGGTATTAAGAGTTGGTACCAACTGATATTTTGGTCAGATCCAAAATGAGGATCTGACTTGTAGCATTGTCTAGTCAAATCAGTGCAGTTGGAGGGTAATGTATGTTTCATCCCCAAAACAAATATTTTCATGCTTTTCAAGTGTCTGTCATAGCCTCATCGCTCTTTCCCTGTAGCTTTTTGTTGTCTGAATGGGTATATGGTTACATGTGTCTGTTAAAAATAAAGGGGATCAGTTCTTACGTGGTATATTTATATTTCTTATTTACAGATTTTGAGTACCTAGTGCTTCAGTTTCCAAAGCTTCCTTCTTTCTGTATCCCAAAGACCAGTTGTTTGGCTTCTGGGATGATAAAAAGGGTGGGAGAGACTTAACAGGAAATCTCTGCCCAGTTGAAGGTCTTGGCACTAGATCCCCTGAGAACGACTCTAGCTGTATTTTTACTGTATAGGTCAAATGTTCATGGTTACACCGTTGCTTTCTGATGCCTTTTGCTGAGCAGAAGTGCAGCTATTTTTCTTTCAGAAGTTCACCGTTTGTATTACAAAGTCTTATGAAATGTGACTTGAAGTTTGTTTTATTTTTGAATACGTGTGATGTTTTGAAGAATATTTTTTTTTCCTTTTCTCCTTCCACTGGATGATTTAAACCACACAAAAATAAAGCAGACCAATGAAAAGAATTGAATGCTAACTTCAATTGAAAAGAAACATCATCACCACTCTTGTGAGACAGTTTTCAGCAGTGTTCAGCTTACGGGTTCTGCTCAACCTTTCCTTTCCTGCCTGCTCCCTGACCCTCTGTGACACTGAAATATCCACTTCTAGGACAACCTTCTTCCTAACCCGAAGGCTAAAAGTTCTTCCCTCTCTTCTTCTCCCATTTAAAATGTCATCCTTGCATCAGCCTGATCTACTGTGTAGAGGGATCAAAAGCTCTTTTCCTCCTGCCTTATTCCCATCCATATCCATATCCAGGGCCCTGAGTGCGCTGCTCTCCAGTGAGAGGTAAAACTTAAATCCCTAAATCTGGTACTTGGCATAGTAACACCATCTCTAGACCACCAAAAACCCGGGGGTTTTAAGTCTATAGGATCCTAATGAAGTAGCTTTCTTTGCTTGCTGAAGCAAATAATCATTTGGGAGATGGATCTAATTGCTGAAAAGTGACATTGCTCTGATTCACGTTGTGGAAGCCTAGGAGCCAGGCTCAGGTATTTCACTCACGTAAATACCACAGGCTACAGAACTAATCCTTGCTTTGGTGAAACTTCAAAGGAAAAGACACTAAATTAGTATGATAGAGTGCAGGTCATGCTTTCTCAGGAGAGCAAATGCAAGGGAAGGCATAGTAAGGAAACCTGTCAGTAGGATTTGAGTTTAGATTCTAGTACAGATTCAAAAATCAAACTGTTCTGCTGACTTAGGCTGGTCAATTAATTTCTCCATGCCTTAGTTTCATAGCAGTAGAAGTGGCAATAAAGGAGCTGTCAGGCTATAATTAGTTGATTATATGGTACTTTGAGGTCTTCAGTCTCAGGGAGTAATGTTATATATTAAATACTCACGAACCTTGTTTGGGACCAAAGTTGGAGACGAGGCTAAAATTAACACTCTAAACTTGGAAGATCTTGATTAAAGTTTTCCCAAGATTTTATGATCATATTTGCAATATGGTAGATCAGAATCCCACATCCAAATGTTGAAGTTCTTGTTCAGATTTGGACTCTGCCTATTTGGTCTGTTTCTGACCACACCTAAATACATTCACAGACTGTGCAGTTATTAAAATATAAAGTACATATAAAACTCTCATTTAAACAAACGATGCAGTTACTAATGCTAATCCAATAATCCAAGAGTGTGAATAAATTAGGATGTGATTACTTAAGGAGAATAGGCATAAAAGAGCACTTCTGGAGTACTTGTTATTGTCCAAAATATCACTAAAATTCTGGTGACTAAGTACAGTCTGCTTATCTCTATTTGAAACAGTGCTGTACAGATTCATTATTTCTAAAGGTCTTCTTTCCATTTCTATATAGATATTCTCCCTTCACATTTTGAAGGTTTGAAGAAGAGGATTGTTTTTCGAGTCACACTAAGTAAACATTAAATGCATGCAGGCTTAAAACTAAAGCATGCATGTTACGTAGCAGCAATAAAAAGTGCTCGGCTTGCACGACTTATGATGCTCAAGTGTTGCCTTGTTAAAAATGCCAAAAAAACCTTTTTCTTTGCATTTTTTTGAAAAGTAAATCTCTTCCTTTGACCTTGCAATACTTACATTTTCAGTTTTTGGACAAATGATATTTATTTTACTGAATACTTTTATATTACAGATAAGGTGGATGAAATAGTACCAGTTTCCAAGCCATCAAGAATTGCAGACAATGCAACTGTGGATTCAAGAGTGGCAACTATTAAACAGCGGCCTTCTAGTAGATGTTTTCCCTCAGCTACAGATATGAATGTGAGTGGTAGCTATGAAGTTCTGCTTTCACTTCTGAAACTTATTGGTGGGGGGGTCTTTTGTCAGTGGGAAGGGCTTACATCAGAAAGCATTGCTTTATATACTTGTTTTACTTTTATTGTCTTATTAAGGCATAGCCTGCTCTGTATTTCTGCGTACCCCTAGAAAACCTAGAAAGCCTGTTCAGTTTCGGCACCAGAATTAGTGCAGCCACACAATTTCCACTAATGTGAAGGTTTCTCCTACTGCAGGTTTTTTATTATTCCTAATGGCCTATATAATATCTCAATTAAATAATATATGATGATTTGTAAGGGAAGAATTGACATTAAAACTATAGCATGTATTAAAAATTTAAACTCCAGAACTCTGAAATTGGATTACTCAATTGCACAATTTGCTTGTACAGAACTTTGCATTTGGAAAAAAAAAAAAATATTAGGTTTCATTGCATTTTTAGCTGTATTTTTCCATTACCCACCCCTCCGAAAGAGCAAATACAACAAGCACTTTGCTGTTCTCAGCAGCTTGGGTTGGAAGGAAATTAAGGCTAATCTAAGAGGCAGAAAACAGATAGCTTTGTAATGACCTACAAGAGGGAGGGACAGCTGAGGGCGCTGGGATTCAGGTGGCATCCCTCTGCTCCAGGCTGAGGTGCTCACTGCCAGCGTGACCTTGTGCACGACACCTTGAGTCTGTGCGAGAGCAGGTGTGGGCTTCAGAAGCCAAGAGAGCAGAGGGAGCGCTGATACCTGGGCAGTGTGTGCTTTGGGGAAGTGAAGGAAAGAAAATGCTTTGTTTCCTTTCCAGCACACAAAATGTGCTGGACGTTTAACATACTGCCTTGTAGCTCCACTTACTGCTGTTGTCATTTTAATGACATACAAATAAAGCCCAGTCATCCCTTTCTTTTCAGAATAGTAGCAAATTTGTTATTTTCCATACGAATTCTGAGTAAAAATGAGAATGGATTAGCAGCTATGAGAGAAGAGTTATTACATGTGAGAGAAAGACTTGCATGCTTTAATGCTTGTGGGGTTTTTTGTTTGCTTTTTTGTAGTCCATGTATGAGAGACAGGGTATTGCTGTGATGACGCCCACTGTACCAGGGAGTCCTCAAGGTCCTTTTCTGGGTATACCTCGGGGTACAATGAGAAGACAAAAATCTATAGGTAAAATGCTTCTCATGTATAGTTTGCTTGTGCATTAATCACATACTTTTAGTAACTTTGCTTCTTTCTTAAAGCACAAAGATTTCTCCCACATCTTTACCTCAGTGAATGGCTGTTTAATTTTTACACAAAGTTCATGAGAAAAGAAGTTTGTGTGTAAGATGATGTAATTTCCACATTCTGCTTTGATGTCAGTAGGCAAGTATTACGGAATTATAATTTAATTCCTGTCTTTGGAATGTTCCCTCTTAGCAATGAAAGGCAGTGGGAAGGAAAAAAAAAAAAAATCAAAAAAAGAAAGGGTACCAGCCCTTTGCAATTCATTGCCTTGGGTAAAATGTTATTCCTTTTTTCTTTGTTATTGAGGCAAAAGCATTGTAATGCCGTGTAGTTTGTGACAAAATCCCTATTGATCAAATGGAATAAAATTCGCTTCTTTTTAATTCCACATGATGACAATATGTGGAATGATGATGATTTTACAACAGAGAAAAAGAGCAGACCAAAATTGTACTTGCTTTGTTCATGGTAGTGATCTTAGTAGTCATATTTATCAATTTAGAAACACATTATGCTGTTGTAAAATTAGCATCCAAATTATCCCAATATCATCTGGTTTATTTATGTGAAAAGCCGTATTTGTAATAATATAATGTCATCTTTTGAAATGAAACATTCTGGTTTTTTCCCCCAATAGAATCTTTGCAGTCCCTTTGCTAGGTTTCAAATGCATCTTAAAAATTCATTAGGTTTCTAAGTTGCATTATTATATGCATTTATAGAGTGCTAGAGCAAGGCGTAAGATACTCTGCTGCACAGAATGTCTTCCCTGTTCAACAATTTTCAAAGAAAATGTGCTTCTCTACAGCTACCTTGATGATACATAAAACCAAAAACATTTGCCCACACATCAGTGATCAGTTTAATTAAAATTCTCTAGCATCCTTTTTAATTCTGGCATCTGGGTCTCTGGAAGTTCAATAGGAAAGAATGGTTATGGTAGGAATCAACCAAAAGACCTCTTTTAGACTTTTGCAAATGCCCCGTGTCATGTGAAACGCACCCCGGAATTTTAGGTGGGACACACAAATAATACACTTTGAGGGATCCCAGTGGAAGACAGTGTTTTACATATACTTTCTGATTTTTAGGAATTACAGAGGAAGAACGGCAGTTTTTGGCTCCTCCTATGCTGAAGTTTACCAGAAGTCTTTCAATGCCTGACACCTCTGAAGATATCCCACCACCACCACAGTCCTTACCTCCTTCACCGCCGCCACCTTCTCCCTCTCTGTACAACTCTCCCAAATCCCCAACATCAAGGAGCTATGGAACTATTAAGCCTCCGTTTAATCAGAATTCAGGTTCAAAAATTTCTTTGGTTAGGCCTGAGAATGTGGGAACAATGATAAGGGACAAAGGGATCTATTTCAGACGAGAACTGGACCGATACTCTCTGGACTCTGAAGACCTGTACAGTCGGAGCGCCGCGTCTCAGGCAAATTTCAGGAACAAGAGGGGTGGGATGCCAGAAAACCCCTATTCTGAGGTGGGGAAGATTGCAAGCAAAGCCGTTTACGTGCCAGCCAAACCAGCGCGGCGGAAGGGGATGCTGGTGAAACAATCCAACGTAGAAGACAGTCCGGAAAAGACCTGCTCTATTCCAATCCCAACAATTATTGTGAAAGAGCCGTCCACCAGCAGCAGTGGGAAAAGCAGCCAAGGGAGCAGCATGGAAATCGATCCTCAGTCTTCAGAGCAACCTGGGCAACTCCGACCCGACGACAGCTTAGGTGTCAGCAGTCCCTTTGCAGCAGCCATTGCCGGAGCAGTGAGGGACAGGGAAAAGAGGCTGGAAGCAAGGCGTAATTCTCCAGCCTTCCTTTCCACCGACCTGGGAGATGAGGATGTTGGGCTAACGCCACCAACACCACGTATGAGGCAATCGAAATTTACCGATGAAGCAATGTTCAGTAGTGAGGATGGTTTTAGACAGCTTATGTCGCCGTCTCCGATTCCCGCACCTAGAGAGCCTGAAAACCTTTTTAATAGCAGTGAACCCAGCAATCAAAGTGATTCAAGGACATTAAACGCTTCGACCAAAACGAAAGGTACAGAAAACAGTACAGTGGCAGCTAAGTCCACGAACGCTTCCAGCTCGGATAATTACGTTCACCCGGTCACAGGAAAGCTATTAGATCCAAACTCGCCACTAGCCCTCGCCCTCTCTGCCAGGGACAGAGCCATGAAAGAGCAAACACAGCAGCTTCCAGGCAAAGGAGACGCTGTTAAAGCTGACCTTAATAAACCGCTTTACATCGATACAAAGCTGAGATCCAATATTGAAACGACTTTTCCTGTTACTGCTACTGTCACAAGGCAAAACACTCGTGGCCCGTTGAGACGGCAGGAGACGGAGAACAAGTATGAAACGGATGCCGGGAAAGAAAAGAAAGCTGAGGAGAAGAAAAACATGTTGATAAACATCGTGGATACTTCGCAGCAAAAGTCAGCTGGCTTGTTGATGGTCCACACTGTGGACACAGCCAAGTCAGATGATACGCCCGAAGATGAAGAGGAAAAGCAAGCTGAAATGGAAGCCAACCCTGAAAACTCCCCGCCGGAGAGGCCAGAGGGGAGCGAGGAAGCGGAGGGTGAGCTGAACGTGCCTGCTGCATCCGAGCCACCGGCATCTCCCTGCAAAACCATCGTAGCAGCGGGCTCTGTCGACGACCCTGTCATCTTGCCGTTCCGCATCCCTCCGCCACCCTTAGCGTCGGTTGATATTGATGAAGAGTTTATGTTTACTGAGCCACTACCACCCCCCTTAGAGTTCGCCAACAGCTTTGATATCCCCGATGACCGTGCAGCTCCCGGTTCGGCTCTAACAGACTTAATTAAGCAGAGAAAAAACGGCACGCCTTCACCCGCGCCATTTGCCCCCGGCCAGTCAACAAATTCCTTAGACAGTAAAAAGCAAGTGGGTCTTTCAAACTGTTTGCCTGCCTCCTTCCTGCCACCCCCTGACAGCTTTGATAACGTCACTGACTCTGGGATTGAGGAGGTAGACAGTCGAAGTAGTAGTGACCATCACCTAGAGACAACCAGCACTATCTCAACGGTGTCCAGCATCTCTACCTTATCCTCGGAAGGGGGTGAGAACGTGGATACTTGCACAGTCTATGCAGATGGGCAAACATTTCTGGTGGACAAACCCCCAGTACCTCCTAAGCCAAAAATGAAGCCCATAATCAACAAAAGCAATGCACTTTACAAGGACGCGCTGATTGAAGAAACTGTAGACAGCTTTGTTATTCCTCCTCCCGCGCCGCCCCCACCTCCGATCAGTGCACAGCCCAACATGGCTAAAGTTGTCCCCCAAAGGACATCTAAGCTATGGGGTGATGTGACGGAGGTGAAAAGCCCAATTCTCTCAGGCCCAAAGGCTAATGTTATTAGTGAATTGAACTCAATACTCCAGCAAATGAACAGAGAGAAATCCTCAAAGCCAGGAGAAGGATTGGAGTCACCTACGGGAACAAAAACTGCAAGTCTCAGTACAAGGTAAATGTAATTAACCAAATAATTTTCTAGTAAAGGCTTGATTTGTTTCCATCCCTTCACTAACTTCCCCTGTAAATCACCTAGATTAAAGAAGAACGTACTCTATCGTACGTGTTTGCTTAATAAATAGTCTATGACAAATAATTTTACAGAAGGGAGGAATTTCCAGCACTGTCAGCATTTCTGTAGTCTGTAGGATAGGAGCTTTCTCAGTCTTCTCCAGCTTCAAAGGTCGTTCCCTCAAATCTCTCAGTTGTTTTGGTGTGAGTTACTTAGATTTATTCTTAAGTAATACTTTTCTCTTTAAAAGAAAAAAATCTTTCAAATGCAGTGATAATTTAATTTTTCTTCAGTCCCATAACTTATTTTGGCTTCAAACAGGTAAAGAAATGTTGTTTCCTGGGCTTAATTCACATTCACTGCGTGATGTCATTTGATTCATGCTGACACCTCCGCTAATCCGCTTTATCATCAAGTACGAAGCCATCTTAGAAAAATCACTCCTTGAAATCACTTTGCACTATTCTTGTTATTCCTAAGATGTTAATTTAGCATCTCTGACACTTAGTATTATGGGATTTACGTTCTTACTTTCTATTGCACACCCTTGCTAGTGAGTAGTCTCTGCTGTTTGCAGGTTGAAGGACGCGGCTCATTTCTCCCAAGAGCAGTGCAATGTGCATAGAAGTGGTTTGCAAAAGGTACTTAAGTGATAAATAACTTAGAGTAGCCAGTGGGGAAATGTACAGGTAATTCTGTAGTCACATTTGTGTGGAATATGGGTATAATACAATGAAAATCATGCTTACCAAAAAAAAAAAAGGTGATTTTGTTAATTTGTTGAGAGCCTGAGGTGCTTCTTTTCATGGTGTGGAAAGGGTTGGCCTTACATACAGCAGATAAATGTAGCTGTTACTGAAGTATTGCATATTGTTTGGCCCAGGCTGCTCTGTAGAAATGCGTTTTTTGCAGAGATGCAGTGCTGACTTTGTTTTTTTTTTAAAAAGATACCATCTAAGTAAATTTTGTTGGAATTGGTCTGCTGGATAATAATTACCTCGGCCTTTGAAAAACTACCGTTCTTTGCATGCGTAAAGAGAATTTAATTTTAGGTGAAGGGTGGCTCTGTTAATTGCAAATGATTACTCATTCAGAAAACAGTGTGATCAAAAGGCTCAGAGTCAGGTAGTTATATTATTTCCTGCAAGATGGAAGAGTTCCAGTGACAGGGATATATAGTGGCTCTCCAATTTTTAGAATGAAGAACTGAAAGAAAACCACTGACATTCTGGAATTCCTTGACTAAACAGAGCAGAAATTGAGTTGTCGGTACAGGAAAAGCCTTAATGCACCAAAAAAATTGCAGTGAAAACTGTACGAGGAAAACAATATATACTGGCTGCCTGATGAAGAGAGTCTTTAAACAAAGTTAGCACAGCAATCCAATGCTGGATGTCTGAGAATTCCTCAGGCAAGCATGAAATCAATACTCGTGCACTAAGCTAGAATTTACATGTCTTGCAGATGACTCTGACACTTTCATTTAATTTTTCTTATAACTTCAAGAATACTATTTTTGCTAGAGCTCGATCGTCTGTCTTGTTAAGCCATATGAGCCTGTTGCCTCTAGCTTCATATGTATAATATTATTTATCACCTTTTATATTTAAACTGATGGTTATTTCCAGGTTACAGTAGAGATCTTTATCATTCCTATTTTATTAGTAAATAGCTGAGGCTAGCAATTACAATGTATTGTAAATATGTCAGAGTACTGCATTTCTGAGAGGAAAAGTAGAAGCAAATAGAGATATACCTCTTTTTGTGAAAAGACATTTAAACAGGTATAAAGGCTGGAAAAAAAAATTTAAAAATTACTACATCACTTCATTGTAGAAAAGCAAACTATCATGTGATCAAGAGTAATTCCATGAATGTTACATTTTAGCAAAAGATCTGACTTGGACAGTGTTAGAAGTTACACTGCTTTTCATTCCTTTAGCTTTTTTAATTCTTAAAACTCAGTTTTGGCAAATTACATAGTCTTCCTGATGGAATTCCAAGACTCAATTTGGAAACAGAACCACATACAGCATTATTTCAAGGTGGCTGAAATCCTTCTTCTTTCCTGAAAAGTAAACCCAAATGGCCGTGTTTGCAAGCTAGAGAGAGGATCTTGGGATATAACAATATTGTAAGACTTATGAGGTAATAAATAAGAAAAATTGACAGTGGCATGGAGCAGCAAAAGAAAATGACCCTCCACAGAATTCCCGGTGGGAATGGAAGGTTAAGAGGGCTGTATTTTATTTCCTTCTGTTTCCCAAACTGATGTGATTACCTTATTTTTAAATCAAGCACCAGAAAATTAGGTGAATTTTGGTTGATCAGGATTCCTTTTTGAAGCTAAGTAAGAAATCGAAGAGAGCAGAAGAGATGCAACTACCTGCAGATATTTAAAGTATTTTTTAAAAGGTGCTACAGGCAATTCCTTTTCATCTTAGCAAGAGTGAGGCAGAGGGATGTAAATGGAGATGTTCACTTGTCACAAGCCCTGCTTGGAAACCAGCAGTGGGTGGTTTGTTGGGGGGTGTCAGCCTGTGCCCCCCTCCCCACTGTCCCCGGGGCAGGGCTGGCACCTTCCCCGCTCTCTGAGCTCAGCCACCTTCCGGGGAGGGATGAGAGAGGATTGATTTCTGAGCTTGATAAAGAGTGGGAAAGAGGGAGCAAGAGGCTAATAATAGCAAAATGCTCCGATTTCTTTTCCTTGTGCTATGGATGTTTATGCCCTGGAACCAGCTGCATTAAATCTCAGTTCTGCTCTCAGAGGTGCCTGTGTAAAAGTGACAGGTCTATGGTAAATGCTTTCCAGACAAAGGTGGGGGTTTTTTAATACTTTTACTTCTGCCTTATCTTTTAAAAAGTTAAGTAAACGACAGCCTTTCTATCCCAAACGCATGACTGAAATGATTTTTTTACAAAGCTGTCAAATATTATGACCAAGGAATACCACCTTGACAAAAATTCAAGTATTAAAGCTAATGTTTAAATTTTAAAGCTAAAAATCTTAAAATTTCTTGATTTTTTTCCTAATACTATAAAGCCTTGGACAACCAAATGTAGAGCTTGTAGCCCTTTTCCATGATGTAGCATTAGGGAGCAAGGATTTTTAGCTCACAAAAAGCAGGGATTCTGCTAAATTAAAGACCAACTTGTTAGCTCTGCTAAAGGGAAAGTGATAAAAAATGAGTACGCCTGCTCATATCCTTCAGCCAAAGAGAAGTATTGGGAAGTGTTATAAATAGGAACATTGTTCACAGGCTCACTTGGGTTATGTTCACAGCATTAGCAGCCTGAGGAAATTAAAAATATATACTTGTTCATTGGGACATGCATGAAGTTATAGCCCAGAAAGCAGTCCGAAATATGGCTAGGAGTTACTTTTGCGTGGCCAGTAGACATACAGTGGCAGTTGCCCCATTAGGGTAGCATAGAGGTGAATTAAGCTGTAGATAGTTGGGTAATGGCTTGTGACAGAAACCCATAAAAATACTTTCTTTCCATGTTTTTGATAAATGAGGATTAGGAAGAGATTGTTCTATAGTACTGAGCAGCATTTCTCTCTCAATTATTACATAAAAAAACTACCCCAGTCTTGCTTTTTTTCTCTGCACATTGGCTTAGCAGTAATTTTACACGGTGTATTTATAGTTTTCCGTGGTTCTTGTGGAGACACCGAGTTTCAAGATTTTTAATAGAGCGTGGAAACATTGGACTGGAAACCATCGCTTCTCAGTGGCAGTGACCAGCCGTGGGATAGGAAAAAGGAGACTGGTAGGGGAAAGAAAAAGAGGAGGAAGCTAAAGGATGTGCTTCCTTCAACTAGTCCTAGATCAGAGCTAGTCCCACTCCCAGTTTTGGTCATCATTTACTTTATGAATGGGCACCTCAATACAAGGCAGACATAGAGGTGCTGGAGTGAGTGCAGAGGAGGGCGACGAAGCTGGTGAAGGGCCTGAAGAATAAATCTTATGAAAAACGGTTGAAGGAGCTGGGACTGTTTAGTTTGAGGAAGAGGAGGCTGAGGGGAGACCTCATCACTCTCTACAACTACTTGAAAGGGCATTGTAGAAAGGTTGGTGCTGGTCTCTTCTCACAGGCAATTAGTGATAGAACAAGAGGGAATGGCTTCAAGCTGCAACAGGGTAGGTTTAGACTGGACATTAGGAAACAATTCTTCACAGAACAAGTGGTCAGACAGTGGAATAGGCTGCCCAGGGAGGTGGTTGAGTCACCATCCCTGAATGTATTTAGAGTCGTTTAGATGTGGTGTTGGGGGATATGGTATAGGGGAGAACTTTGTAGAGTCGGGTTGATGGTTGGACTCAAGGGTCTTTTCCAATGCGAATGATTCTATGATTCTATAATTTTTGGAGATCAGTCCTTTTGACAGAGGTAGTCTGGCCACAACGTCCAGCCATCTTTCCTTACAGAAAAGGTTGAAGGTGTTTGGACAGGGGGCTCCGTTTGACACAAATACCCTGAAGCCCCAGTGATCGGGCTCATCGCCATTTCCATTTTGGATATGCACAGGCCCAGAGATGGGGAAACCCCCCTGTGGCTCGTCAGGTGAAGCTCTGCTCTCGTCGAGCGGGGCAGGGGGGCGGGATGGATAATGGCAGTATCGACCACGCTGCTATAAATACAGCACTGCTATAAATTCACTTGAGAGGCTACTGACTTTTTATATGGAGCTGATAAAAGAAATGGGGAGAAGACTAATGGAGGGGTTTTTATCAGGTTAAGGGAGGAGTGCTGGCTCTGTCTGTGAACCCAGCAGTTGCTTAGCAACATAATGATCGAGTGTGAGATCAACTGAATAATGTCAGCGTGATTAACGCAGAATAGGCCCCGTGGCTGGGAAGGATTAAAAACACAGCCCCCAGTGAAAACAGCATCCTTCCACCACGCCACCAGTGTGCTAAGGAGGAGTAATGAACAGCTGCCCCACCAAAACGATGAATAGCTTTGCCAAAGGGAGAAACAATTTTGATTTCAAACGGTGCTTATGTTTCTCTGGCTGGGTTTGCACAATGTCCCCCCCACTCCCCGCAGCCTCTGGTAGAGGGAAATGCTCGTTACAGATGTGGGAGTTACAGAGGATGCTTAACCATGCAGCATCGAGTTCCTCTAGAAAAAAATAACCTGTACTGTGTTGGCACAGCAAGTTTGAAAAGTGAAACTGCCTCTGGCCAGGGATTTTGTCCATCTCTGAGTATTTTTTTATGACTGGCTGAAAAAGTTTCTATTTTTTCACCAACAGGTAAGGCAGAACTGAAGTTGGTAGTTCAGTAGTGAGTCCTGCATAGGGACTGGTCCCACATTTGGTTTACTGTAAAGTGTGTCTGGATTTCTCAGGTGATGAGATACATGTTTTTGTGGGGTCATTCTCCAGCCTTGATTTTTTTGGTTTACTGCTCTCCCATTCGATTCATTTCATTCTGTTAACTGTTTGTTGGCTGATTTCACAGGATTGCTTGCTTTGTCAGTAATTTCTGCAGTGTTTCAGTCATTCCATTTTGTCATTTTTATTTGCTCTCATGACTGCTGTTGTCAGAAGAGGGCCATGCTGAAGTGCCGTGAAGTAAGTGACAACCATAAAGCATAGAATATTCTATGTTGTACATTCTGCTTCTTTTTTAATGCTCACTCGTTGTTATTGCATTTTAGTGATTTTGGTGTTGACTTTGTTACAAAGTGCAATGTGGATTAGCTCATCCTAATCCAGAAATGGTAGCCATTCAAAAACCAGAAATAGGACGTCATCTCAATAATAAAACCCACTTTCATCAGAGAAGTATTCAGCAAATGTTTTTATACCATGAGCACATACAATCAGATTCCTGAACTGAACACCTAAATAAGGGTCTTAATTTTTTGAATATGCCCAAATTCTGCTGGCTTTTTGGGGGGTGTTTTGGGGTGGGTGGAGGGGTTGGGAGGGACAATCAGTGTATTCTTACATGCCTATGTGAGGTTCACAGTAAAGACGAACTAGCCCCTTGAAATATTCAAGATCTGCTGTGGTTATCACTGTCAAGTATTTCATCCTTGGGAGCTGCAGGATTTTCCCCTTTCTCCTTCCAGCTTCCTTTGACCTTTTTCCCTGCAGCTCTCCAAGGAGAGAGGGCTGAGGCCGAGCTCTGGTCCTCCTCCCCTCCTCAGCACTGTGCCCTCACTGCTGCTGCCCTGACATTTGTGCCATTCGCATGGAAACTGTTGTTCTTGAGCAGACTCCCACAGGCTTTAACGATTATTCTTCACTCCAACTGAAGAGTGTTGCTTGCAACAGACACTGTTTCTCAATTCTTCTCACTAAAATAAGCTCTGTACCCTGCCAGTCATCATATCAGCCCTTCTTCTTCATCTTCCCCCAAAACAGACAATTATTGTCTTACTTTCCTACCATGCAATTTTCCTCTGACAATCTAAAAGTAAAGTAAAAATAAGAGATGAAGGTAAAGGTTTGGGTTTGCGTAAAAAAAAAAAAAATGTGTAGAAAGTTAATTTCTCACAGACCCTCCCTATGGATACTCATTTCACTCATCAGGGCTCTTGGTTGTTTAGATTTATTTTTCTCTGACACAATGGAAGAGCTTGGTCAGAAAGAGCCAGTCTTTAAGTTGCAGGATAAAACAGCTCCCATGAGAGCATAATGGTTTTGGGGGTTTTCACATGGGAGGCTCCTAGGAGCTGTTGCAGCGTGCCATCTTTCACTGATTTGCTTCTGATATTGAGTTAACAGTAAATTTGGATCCTGCAAATCTAATTTAAAATCTAAAAAAATGTCTTGCCTTCAAGCTGTGTTGATGGCTCTTATATTTGGAGGCTGCATCATTATGACACAGGAATTACATATTGTGATTTTAATGGGAGGCAACATAACAGGCATTGCAATCACTGAAGTCTTACAGCAGCAAATGTTTATAAATGACTACCATATGCTGATTCTAATAGAGCAAATTTTATTTAAAATAATTACCATACTTTTCACCTTTTTAAAATGAAATTTAGGGTTAGGCAGGTTTAATATGGATTTAATATGTTTTGCATAACAGATGATCAAATAAAGCATAAGAAATTGCTGTTATTAAAAATCTGGAAAACCCACAACAACAAAAACATGCCTGTTCTCCAGCTGGAATGTGCTTGCTCCTTATTGACCAGGATACCAATCACTCATAAAATGCAGTTGATGGTTTCAAGGCTGTATGTGCATCTCGGATTGTATTGGAGATGTCATAAATTACAATTTAGGACGCAGAAGAGTTACACAAATATGCATGTATTTTTCCTTGGATAATTATTGCAGTAGAACAGTCTCTAACATGCTGGAGTTGATATGGCAAGGGGGGAAAAAAGGGAAAAAGAAAGGGGAAAGAATGAATTTTGGAAGCACGGCCACTGGGAACCGAGCAAAACTCGGTCTTGCAGGTTGCCCAATAATTTTTTCAGTGGCCTCAAGCTGCTGTGGTTAAACCTTGTCCCCAGCAGCGCCACTGGGGCAGGAGTTGGGGACACATTGTCACACACCTGGCTGCGTTCCCACGCGTGTAGTAGAACCGATAACTTTCTTGAAGAAAGCGTGTAGGATGAAGTTTGTCAAGGTGGCAAAAATGCTCTGAGCTTTCTCGTAAAAGGGTTAATATTTATAAAAGCTTGAGTGCTGATGTGGCTTTAAACTGAGCTGGTACCGAAACCTCATTAATCAGCTAAAATATAAAATTTTCTTAGCACTGTTCCAGAGATGTATTTTAATAGCCAGTAATCTGAACCTATGGCTTGAGAAAAGGAAGATGCCCACAGCTCTTTTAA